>JAPFUP010000107.1:0-106022 GCA_030780425.1 Beauveria varroae
CCCCACTACCCCCCCCCCCCCCCCCCATAGGGAAACAGCGTCACTAACCGCCCGCCAGACTTTCACCCCGACCAGTTCTACAAAGTCCACTCCGACATCGAAGATAGCTGCCATAGTGGCAAGGGACTCGCCGGCACGTTTGGCGCCGAAGTCTCTGATTGTGACTCGCCAATAGCTCTCGCTAATCAGACACTCGATTGGGTCCGCGACAACCTCCGCGACCAGATTGACTTTGTCATATGGACCGGTGACAATGCCCGTCACGACAACGATGAAAACCACCCCCGTAATTCAGAACAAGTTCTTGGCACCAATCGTCTAGTCGCTGCCAAAATGTTTGAGGCTTTCGCAACCGACACACCCCTCGGGCCTGCTCTCGAGCTGCCAATTGTGCCCACCTTTGGCAATAATGACTTTCTCCCTCACAACATCATGGTTCCTGGCCCCAACCGCTGGTTCGTAGACTATGCAGACATCTGGGGCCCCTTTATTCCCGAAGTGCAACGCCATCAGTTCGAATATGGCGGATGGTTTTACACCGAGGTCGTTCCCAACAAGCTTGTTGTGTTTAGTCTCAACACCATGTTCTTCTTTGAGCGCAATGCAGCCGTCGATGGGTGTGCGCTGGCCTCGGAACCTGGATACAAGCACATGGAATGGCTGCGTGTCCAGCTACAACGGCTGCGCGATAGCGGTATGAAGGCCATTCTCATGGGTCATGTGCCGCCGGCGCGAACCAACAGCAAGCAAAACTGGGACGAGACATGCTGGCAGCGCTACACGCTCTGGCTGAAACAGTACCGTGATGTAGTCATTGGATCGCTCTTTGGCCACATGAACATTGACCACTTTGTGTTGCAAGACACAAACGACCTTGATGAGGACAGCATTCTTGCCAGAGGCGACGTCAACATTCGCCAGAGCCTGAATATCGGCGACAACGACGAAGTCGGCATTCTCGGCAAAGCCGACTATCTTCAGGATGTTCGTCAGCAGTGGTCCAAGCTGCCCACGACTGCTGGACAAGCTATTGACAGAGATGTCGAAGGCATGAAAGTGGATGATGATGATGATGATGATGATGATGATGATGATGAAGATGACTATGACATTGAGACCATCTTCGGTAAGAAAAAGGGCAAAGGTAGGAAGAAGAAGGGAGATAAGAGAAAGAAGAAGAAGAAAGGTCTCAAGAACATTGGTGGCAGATGGGCCGAGCGATATCAGATCTCTATCATCGGACCCAGCGTCATTCCAAATTATTTCCCCACCATGCGCGTGTACGAGTACAACATCACCGGCATCGAGGACAATCCCGTCTGGAAAGACGTACATGGCACAGCTTCCACCATCCAGGGCGCCGAACTACAACGCGCGCACGAGACTGGCCTTTTTCCACAGGAGCTTAAGCGCCGCTCCAGCAACGAGCCCGTCATGCCCGAGGCCGAGTTTGAGGCGCAGTTCCCTGACATTTTCGAAGACGACGAGACTGTGCACGACGCAGGCAAGAAGAAGAAGAAGAAAAAGAAGAAGGGGAAGAAGAGAAAGGGTCACGGCCCACCTTCACTCATCAGCCCGCCCGGACCCGATGCCGACTCGCCGCCCGGACCGGCCTACATGCCGCAAACGCTCTCGTGGGTGGCCTTTACGCAGTACTACGCCAACCTCACGCGCATTAACAACGAGGCTGAGCACAGCGACGGTGAGCACGGCGTCAACCAGATGCAGTTTGAGGTCGAGTACGACACGCGCGACGACGAGTGGTACCAGCTCCGCGACCTGACGGTGCGGGAGCTGCTCAAGCTGGCGCACAGCATTGGCTCGGATGCCGGCGGCCGCGAGGCGGCCGCAGCCGAGTATGACGTGGACGACGTGGATGGCGAAGACGGCTGTCGGGCAGAAGACGATGAGGATGTAGACGCGTCGGGGAAGAGGAAGAAGAAGAAGAAGAAGAAGGGGCGAAAAGGGAAAAAGGATAAGAAGAATAAGCTGTGGATCGAGTTCCTCCGACGTGCGTTTGTGGGAACTATAGGCGACGACGAGTTGGAGGAGCTCTAAGCTTGTTATGCCCCCCTTCTACCTTTTTCCACTGGACTTGTTTGTTGCATTTACGTCTATTTCCCATCTTTTTTCCTTTCCCTCTTTTTCGTTGTGCGTCTGGTTCGTTTCTCTTTTATCATCTTGTCTGCTGCTAGCATGGGTTCGGCGTCGTCATAAATTGAGTCATTATGGATATGGATATTCTGGATTGGAATATAGGCAGGGTACAGGCTAGCGTTACGGCCCATTTGCATGAATAAATCTCAATATCTGAAAGAACGGCGGGGCGATTAAATCATGAATTGTCGCTGCCAAGCTAATTTACATGTTCAATGAAATTTCTCATCCTCATTAATCAAGGGTCCTCTGCATTCGACTCTTGCCCATCCCCTAGGCTCGTATGTTCTAATAATAACATGATGAATCAGACAGATTCGGCGAGCTTTTTGTACATGATTTGCGAACATCCAGCAATAAAAGAAAACTAGAACCAGAAAAAAAAAGAAAACGCCAAATAGATTCCCCCGCAAGGGCATGCATCAGTGGTCGAGGGCACGTGGTATTTTATGTAGGTTGCCGTGCGTATGGTATATGAAAGGTAGAGTTGGTGTACACCAAGGCGTTCAGCACCAGGCTGATGCTGAGCATGCGACATGTGTCGTGTGTGACCGTAGATAGACAGCAACAGCATCGCATACGGGGAAAGGTGTAGAGAAGCTTATTAGCAGTCGGGGCTAACAACGTTGACAAAGGGAATGACGGGGCGTCCTTTGCTAGACCGGCGTTTGGTCAGGGCCGGGCGCGCAGCCAGCTTGGCGTACCAAGAACGCGGGGTCTGCTGCTGGAGGTTGCGGCCGCCGATGGTCGTCGAGGTGGCATCATCGCCATCGTCGTCGTCGTTCCCGGACACGGGCTTCTGGAGGGCATCCTCGCGGACAACGAGGTATGTGTCGTCACCAAAGGCCACATCGTTCTCGAGGCCAAGCTCGCGAAAGACGGACCTGCGATCCTTCTGGATATTGCTGACGCGCACAGCAAAGGGCGGCAAGCGTAGACCGGCGCCTTCACGTAGGCGATCTGAGGTGATGTGCGAGTTGAACTTTGGCCGGACGGGCACCGGAAGGCTGCTGCCAACGGCATTGGGTGACGATAGGCTGGGGCCCGCGTGCGGAACCGGAGCGAGAGAAATGGTCGTCATTCTCTTGGTTTCGAAAGAGTTGTAACGAATTAAAAAGTTGAAGAATTGGCAAAAGGGCGGGGAATCGCAAAGTCTCTGGATGGGTGAAGAAAAGCCTGATCGTATTCTTGCTAGGCGAGAGGGGTAGAAATGGTCAAGGAAACCGGAAAAGCGCGAAATTTAAAAAAGAAATTGTATATGAGCTTGCCGGTAGCCAGAGGGGTATTCAAACAACGCCTACACTGGGAAAGAAAAGCCACAAGAATAGATGGATAGAAGGAAGAAAAAATTGAAGATGAAGCTGTAGACACAAGGATGAGTGAAAAGAGGACAGACGGGAATAAAAGAGCTGGGCGCGTGGATCAGCAAGGAGCCACCCGCCAAGGCCTCTCCACCTCCCTGAGCCAGGTTTACCTCTGCCTGCGGGGTTTCTGCCCCTTCAATGCTCACATCTACCTATACAACGACCAATTTGGGTTCAGCACTGCATTGAAACGAAAGGCCCCAGGAACCTATTCCAACAATCTCAAGTTCCAACCGCGCGAATGGCTGCTTGGGGCGTGGCGTTGCGGAGACGGTAAGGGGATTAGTGGTCTTGGCTGGCGTAAAGCGCATTCGTTTGCGCCGCTAAAATCTGATCCAAAACCTGGAAATGCGCATGGTCTTTTGTCCCTGCAAAGAATTTTCTCCGTCCAGTTATCGTATTGAGGTGCAGAAAAGTCAGTCTATTTTCCTTTGTGGTCCCTGTTGGCTCACAATGCGGAAAAAGAATCGACACACGCGATGAGCTGACGATGATTAAGAATTGCCAACGAGACAAGTCTCAGTTGCTCCCGCTCGTTAACGCTTTCGTCACCATGGCTGTCGATCCAGCAATTTCGACACTAGTTACCGAGGCGCTGGGATAGGAACCACCACCACCAACAACTTGCTGAAATGCACGGGCGTTAGTTACAAAGAGACTCTACAGAGTTGTCCCGCAACTCTTCCCGCAACTCGTCCCGCAGCACTCGGACTCAACCATCACAGTGGCACAAGAAGCACCGAAAAACAAGGGTCCTGGTGGATATCCTATGACCTCACAGCGCGATGCGCTTTTGATACGTTACATGAGTCTTTGGGACGGGCTGCACTCGTCCGGGGACCGACACACACATACACCAAGCAAAAGCCCTGACCGTCCCGCTTGCGCCTTGCCCCTCGTATGCGACTTGGCCACTGCCTTGGCCACTTCTTGTGCGGCTGCGCAAAAAGTGGGATACCCATCCCGTCAGCCTTATCTTGGGTGCTCATAACCGCCAGATGAAGCCTCGGCGTGGCGCATTATCGAGTACAGGTTCCAAGACCCATACGTTACCTGCCCGTGTTCACCAAGATGTAGTAGCGTGTGACAAGCCATTATGCGCGGTAGAGCCGGCTAATGAAAGCAAATTGATCTTAATAGCGCCCGCCAGGGCCAAAGCCAACCGAATACGCTAGTGAAACAAACCAAAGCAACATGTAGTGTTGATCTTTGCTACGAAGAAAACAAAGTTTCGAGAGTTTCGTTTCCGTACAGGCGGCAAATTTTGGCGACTGGGTTGGGCAGGCAAGCAGGATCGCCAGCACGCTACCCCTCTGCAGCGGAGGATCGACTGTACCAGCTGCACCACCAACACCAGCCACGGCTGCATGTTAACTGCCCTCCGCGTTCAGGTTGAGGCTGTTCCGTTTACGGATTGAACTAAACTGCCGTGCTGTTGGCTATTGCTCATTTGCGGGCTGTCGTCTATAGTGCACTCTCTACTTCTATCCATCCGCTCTCTTGTGCTTGCCAATCTGCACAACAAAGGCAAAATCGAAGGATGCCATCATAGCGTTGGGCTCTTGCGGAACCAGTGCCAGTTAGAAAGAAGGTCTCGCTACGTGTGGAGGGGGGACTGTACCGCAGTCTTCATCGTTACTTTAAAAGCTGCACGCAAATCACCATCAATCAACAGACATCGCCAGTGTTCATCATCATGACAGTTTCGTTCAATTTCTGTGTGGGTATCATCTTCCATGCCTAAAAACAAACAATAAAAATGATACATTGCCAATGCTATGCGACATCATTTGTGGCTGCATAAAGACGTTTTGCAGTATTGGTTTGAATCCTGCCAGTTTATGGTTGCTCATATATCGAGACTATACAAAAAAAAAGATAACAACCCAAAGCAACGCCGTAGATGAAAGACGCAGAACCAAAAAAATGTGCACATGCGACGCGGGAATAATATGACAGCCATCACAGCAAGTGCAAAAAGGTTGACAGATGTGAGTATCTCAGCCGCCGAGTTTGCGAAAGCCCTCAACATTCAACAAGGGGACTTCCATGTCGCGCAGTCGATCGACGCCCTCCTCAGTCCGTCGATCGACAAAGCTGTTGCACTCAGTCACAACCTGCGACCACTCCGCCAGCGCTTGGCCAGAGTAGACTGCATTGCGGACAAAGGCACCAACTGGCTTGTTTGGCCTAGTCTCCTCGGTAAAAAAGTAGCCCGTGTTCGGCGTCGCCGTACGTGTCGCGTCGCTCTCCTCACTCGGGCTCGAGACACCAGTGCGTGTCGCTGTGCTGTCAGTTGCATTTGCCGGCTCCGCCAGAGAGAGCCTGCGCGTACTGTCTTCGAGCGGTGACGAGAGAGGAGTCGCATTCTTGGCGCGGTCGACCAACCCAGGCTGTGACGAGCTCGAGACCTGACGGAGTGTGTCGAGTGGCACCCGTCTTGCACAATCGGGACCATAGAGACGGTGCTGCGCGGGACTAGGCAGCTGCGGCAGGCTCAGAATTCGCTCGCGGCTGGGGAGATTCTGCTGCTGCCAGGCTAGGATGAACTTGAAAATGAACCCTGGCTCGTCCAGTAGCGGCGTTGAGCAACGAGACTCAGTATCAGATGTCGCAGAAGTGCCACCAATCTGAAACAGCTTCTGCGAATGGGTGGACGACTGCGTTGACGGGCGAGAGCGAGCTTCAGCTGTCTCACGTCGAGCCAGTTGCAGCGCGTCCAGTGAATGACTCTTGGGAAGACCGGCGGGGGTGGGCGTATCTGCTGCGGCTGTGACGTTTGTGAAAGAGAGAACTTTGCCGAGAAGCGACCATCGCTTCTTTGGATCGCCCTTGGGTTGCTGAGTCGAGTCGAAATAGTCGCTCATTGCCGCTAGGTCGGTACCAGAGGGAGTCCTAGCAAATGTGTCCAGACCCACGACGAGGCCTGGCTGGGGAGCATGCACCTCTTGGCGAATGATGATGAATCTTTTTCCTACGGTCGGCGACATGGGCGTGGATGACGGCTTTGCACAGCCCTTCTCTTCGGCCGTTTCTTTGAGATAGAGATAATGGCTCCAGACAGATTTGAGGCGCTTCCCCGCAAGTCGAAAAACGGCAATGTCAACGTCGGTGGGCGATCCATCGTAGCGACAGATTCTCCAACACAACAGTCGGTGATAGTAAGCACGTACCATGGGACACCAATTGTTGAAAAACGAGTTGAACGTCTCCTCCGTGAGCAGCCAGTCAAAGCAGATCTCGGCTTTGCGTGACGGTTGCTTTGTGGCGATATTCCAGATTGTGTAAAGAAAAGACAAAGCGCGCACTTCAGACATTGTGTTCATAGAGCTCATGACACGCCTGAAGACTTCAATCCAAAAAGTCCAGTCAATGCATGAGGCCACGCCCTCCTGAATCTCGTACTTGTCGTAGATGACCAGTGTCTCTTCCAAAAAGTCGCATAAAGTGAAGCATGCAGAATTGTTAAACTTGGAGGTCCGCTGTGTGGCAGCTTTCATCAGTGCGGCAAACGTTTCGGCAAAAGTGGCCTTGGCGTTGGCAAACTCGGCTAAGTCGTCTAATAAGAAATCCTTGAGCAGAGCGACCAGTCTGTTCTCAGCCATACCTTTCATCAGATTCGATGGAGGCATAGGCATCGCCATGGCTGACGCATCAGCACCGTGAAACGTGTCTACAAGTGGCGGTGGGTTGTATGCCTGGCCAAGAGCGGCGTGGCGGTGAATGGTAGAATCCATTATAGATAGCAACTGTGCCTGAACGAGGACAAAAGCCGGTGCGCGGGCTTTAAAGGCTAATGGTAGATCCGGAAGAAGAAATTGGTTCGTCAGTACGTGAAAGTACTTGCAGAAAATGAAGAAAAGATCTGTGTCGCGGCCCTTCCATCTCGAGACCCAGGGACCGGTCCATGGGATCCTGGCCACCAGGACCGACATTTTCGGAATTTGCTTGAGATTATTCCAGGCAGCTCGTGGGGAGCTCCAACCATAGGCGCCAAGTTTGGACGGGAAAAACGCGACAATGTCTTCGCTATCTCCATTGTCGCATCGCGGTAGGCCAAACTCATCGGCTGCTCTGCGGATGAGTTCAGGTGTGAGACCCCACAGACGCAGCAAAATGTCGGCAACGCCAGGTGCGAAAAAGAAGGCATATGCGCAGGTCTTGCCAGCAAAATTGACCAAGGTGAGAGGCGCATGCCGCAGAGACATCTTCTCCACCACGAGCGACATTTGGCGGACCAGGTTGCCGACAAACATGGTTCGCACACTGTGCTCCGCAGTCTCATCGAGCAGCATGGAATTTTGCGAGTCCAAAGACGAGCTTGTCCATGATCGCGAGCGAACTTTTTCAGTAGGGCATCGGTCATTCAGAGCCTGGAAAGCTGGCGTTGCCTGACGCCACTCGGGCCTCATCATGACCATGGTAGCGGCCTCGAGCAAAATCGGGCGATCAACTCCAGGAATCGGCTGATTAGCCTGGGAATCAAGCATGTCGAGAATGGCATGCCACCATTTGTTGAGGATGACGGCTCGGCGGTCAATATCTTCGGGCTGCAGCTTCTTGGTGGACGGGTGGTGCATGGTGGCGCGGAGAAAGGGTAGCAGAATGGTTTGAATTTGAGCGATGCGCTGGGCCATTTGCTTGAGCGTGAAGCTCTTGAATTCTAGCTCAAGCGTCTTGAACGACGACCACAGGCCATCGCGAACCTGTGGCGTCATTTCGTTGGAAGAATCATCAGTTATGGGGGTTGCATTGCTCTTTTCTGAGCTTGTTGACTGCGAAGTACGGCTGGCCACGCTTTGCGGCCCATTTTGACTCAGGCTGGCAGCTGACGAGGCGCAGCTGTCGGAATCAGCACCCCAGTCCTGGACAGCAGTGACCAGGGTCGACGGCCTGGACCTGGCCCTGAAAAAATAGGCACCAGCCTTGCTGGAGCTCAACGAGACAGATTTTGTATGTTCAACATCATTTTCTGGTCGCACAGCAGGCTCGGAGGCTTTGATTTGCGCTGGCGATTGCAACTTGTTTGAGGCGCTTGTCGAATTTCTAGGCGTCTTGTCTGAGGCTTTGGCATTTGGTGGCGGGGTCGTAATGACCGGCGACGGTGTTCGAGAGATCCAGGAGCGCCGCGTAAAGCTGGCAAAGGTGTCGCTGGCCGACTGGCTGCGCTCCTTGAGCAGTGAATGTCGCGGCATTGCACCATCATTGGCCAACGGTAGCTCTAGATGCTGCACAGGAAGAATATTCTGCTCCTTGTTCGATTTGAAGCTCGGTAACCAGGATTTGGGGCGGCTCGTGGTTTTGGACCTAGCAAGAGCAAGTTTAAAGCGGCCGGCCGGCTGTTCGATTTCGATATTAGATGTCGTGCCTGCCGCAGGCGTGGTGAGTGGTACGGAGTCGAGCTTGGACGAGGATGTTCCGGACAGGAAAAGCTTGGTGTCCAAGTCGCCAATGGAGTCGAAGGATGGGATCTCAAAGGATTCAAAGGACGGCAGCCTCGGGAGTTTCTTGTTGAGCGACGGTGAATCAGGCGGTAGCGGAGGGCGGTTCTTTAAGGCAGATGCAGACAGTGGCTCGGGCGACGAGTGTGAGCGAGCAAAGCTGGGGGAAGAAACTGAAGCGTCGGCTGGAGCCATGGCTCGGCTGGTCGTTGGCACCTGGTCAGAGCTTGCAAAGAAACATGCGTGAGATGCTTAGACTTTGCGCGTATTGCAACCTAGAGAGCAGCTACCAGCGACAGCTCAGAGACCGTGACTGAGTCTCCGCGTAGTAACGGCCGTGGCAAATGATTTAGACGTAGCTAAACATTACCAAAGACTTATATGTGGTGCGCCTTGACTTGTGTGTTGCTGCGCAGACAGATCAAGGTGACTTGCAACGGTAAAGTTCAAACGGTGCTGGGGGTGGATAGAAGCTATAAGACGGGTAGCTGGCGGTTGTAAACGGGACCGGAACGTTTCACCAAAAGAGATGAAAGGGAGGAAGGAACGCAGATGTCGTATGGCCGGAAATAATAGGCAAGTATGGCGTGTGGGATCTGAAGATCAAGGAGACTTGGTGCGAGACAGAGGGTGAGCGAATGGCGCCCAGAGGGAGGCAGAGAGGCTGTGTGTCGTGCAGAAATATGTTTTTTTCTGGAGCTTGAGCGGCAAGGTGCATAGGGCGAACTGCGATTCAGACTATACACAAGCGCGGGCCTAAAGCGAAACAGGCACCGACGAAACGCGCAGGAAGAACGAGCGGTGGGTGGATTCGGATCAAGACGAGAAATCGACGAAGCCGGCGAATGAAGTCTTGGTGGTGAGGCTGTTACGGATGGGGAACCAGACTGACGGCGGCGGCGGCAACTACGACGGCGACCAGCAGCACAACCCGCAAGGATGAACCAAAGAACCGATTCGAAACGAATGAATAAAGAGAGAGAAATAATAAAACTAGAGAACACGATTGAATGGAGAAAAAAAGGAAAAAAAAAACTTTACAGGGCCCGACACGGAACATGAACCAAACAACGTCACAGCCAGATCAAAGGAGGAGAAAGCGGGGATTACGCCTTTGCACGGGCTGGGGCTAGTTCATGAGCAAGCACCCGGCCAATTTACAGGGAAGGTCAGCGGTTGCAGCTTGCAAAAGCCGCCGCCAATGTTCTGCAATATTTACTGCGTGGCAGCGGCCGAGTCAACCTGGGGAGGGGGGAGGAGGGGGGGAGGGGGAGCCTTGCTGCAGGGCAGCGTCCACAGCGAGTGAATCCCGGCGCACAAGTGAGGTCTGGAGGAAGGATCGGGCCCTTCGGTAGGTCCTTTCATAAATTGATCAATCTTCTGGCGCCAGTTTGCCTGCGGCCCCCAACGTTGGCGCTGCGCTGGGCGACTTCTGCTGGCTGTCGCATGTACGCGTATTAACATGTCATTGACAAGAAGCAAGATCCCTGGACCTTGCTGCCTGTGCCGAAAGAAGCGAGATGCCATCATCACTCCATCTTCTTGGCCTGACTGAAAGCCCCTAACTCGAAAGGGCGGATGGCCAATGGAACCCCGAAAAGCGTAGATCATGCTAATCTGCACTGCGTGCATCATGGGCTTTTACTGGTACTCTGTCGGTGGTTCCTGCTCGCCGCCACCACCACCACCACCCCCCATCGAACGTTGGTGTGTACCTCTTTGGGACAAGCCTTCACCGAACGATAATGGTCCAGGAAGGGGGGTGGAGGGGGGTGTGGGCTGGGCTTTTGGGCGGCCCTTGTCCAGCTAGCGAACCTGTGCGCCGAGCGGGGGGAGATCACCATCAGCCGGAACGGACTAGCCAGGCCGCTATTATAACATTGCCCAGCGCAATAATGATTATGCAGAAGCTCTCAATCCTCCTCGCGTCATCGCGTTGCCGGCGAAAAATAGGATGTAACGGCGCTGACCGCTTCATGGAAATGGCCGAACCTTTTTTCTCTCTCTCCCTCTCTGTCATTGTCGACCGAGCGGTTGCGCTGGATCGCACAGGCACGCCGCTCAGTTAGTTATCTGTAACAGCTGAATCGTGCCCTGGTGGAGGCTTCACCCGGCGCCTAATATTGGCTCTGGCGTCAGGGGAGAAGAGGGGGGGAGAAGGCGCTCTCTCAAGCTCCAGCTGGGACAAAACTCCTGTGCGTTTTCCTGCTCAGCGGAGATGACCTCTTCCGTCCCATCCGCAGGCCACTTGATGAGGCCACATGCTTTGATTGCCAAACCTTTTTTTCTCGTCGCTCTCTCAACTCTATTTATTCTCCTTCTCCATTTTCCGTACCACTGTTTCAAACGATCGAGGGCCCAGTCTCATCTTGGCATGTACAACTTGCCCATGTCCGTTCGTGCTCAAATAGTGTGGCTTTTTGCTTATTTAGCAGAGCCGCTGCCCTTTTTGGCGCCAACCATCTCTAATACTTAATTAGTACAGTAGCTGGCTGTCGGCATTCCAAATTATTAAGTCGAGGCTAATGACGGGCCTGCGCACATACATTCTCAAACGCCGCAAACAACCTTGTCCAAGAGCAGCGAGCTGGTTCCCCCCGTCCCCGCCCTGTGGCGTTGTCGGCCATGTATCCGTAATACTTGACACTCGTAATTCGGCCCATCTCTTCTCTTCCTTTTCCATCTGGAGCTAGTCCGTGCTTCCGAGCTGCTTGCAATCTTAAAAAGAAAAAGCCGCGGTCTAAATACGTCACAGCCAAGCCTACTAGATAGCTTTCGGTTCCGTCGTTCCCCATCTTGAGCACATGAGTAATTGGTCAAATTTAATTGAATTCTGCTAAAAAGGCCGACGGCGGACCAAAACGGATAGTTGGCTTTCTTTTCTTTTCAACACCATAGTTTGATCAAGTGTCGTCAAACAATAAACCGGCAAACGGATAAGGCCTCGACGAAGTGGCTGCACATTAAACGAGGTTGGAAGCCCTAACTATCAACCGAGCGTGAAAGACGTTGCATAGTGCCAGCATAAAGGAATACGAGCAATTCCCCCCAAAAAAGCATCATATTTATTTTGCCACTTTCAGACCAGAGTGCTCTTTGCTCCCCATCTACCTTGCTCTCAGCCTCAGCCCCCCATCACACAGGTTGCAGTGCAGTGCTGCGCTGATGGCATGCAACCCTTCTGATACCTTGCTACCAGGCCATGCCTCTCAGCGGGCACTTTGATGATTCATTTGCAATTGCTGTGCGTGCCGACCCGCCGGCGTAGTGCTAGTACGCCGTCGTCATTGCCGGTAAGCATTAACAATAACCTTCGTCGCCACTTTCTTCTCATAGAAGCCCGACATCAACGTCAATCTAGTCGTCCTGGTCAAGTCCAAGACACCTAGTAATTGCCTGCGGATGCTCGGAAGTGTCCCATGATTGCCTATCGGTCCGCTGAACAATGTCGCAGGGGAGGATGGTAGGATCATAATAAGATGAAATAATTAGCACTAAAATGCTGCCCCCATTTGTAGTCATCCAGTGGACCAGTACTGCCCAGCTATAATTTCCAGTAATAATGGAACGTCTGCCCAGCTATAACGCATGAAAGGTAGTAATATGTTGTATATTAATAACGGGCTTTGCAACACACACCAGATCGAACCCGAACAGCTCAAGCCAATCAAAAGGACCCTTAAATTTCAAGTATAGTTGCCGAGGCCGCCCGTGATGGTTCTCATTGTTGTTTTGCCTTATCTCAAGGCGGTACTCCGTACATCACACACCTTCGTCAATCTCGGCCACGATGCACCGTATTAACGGGCTTGATATCACGGGCTTCTACACGCATAACGCAAAACCGCTATAGCTTCTTCTTTTTTTTTTGTCCCCCCTACTCGCACAGCAGGGAACGGGCTCCAGCTCCTGCGCGTCATGGAGACAGAAATGTGATGCTTTATCCTCATTCAGCTGGCTCCAGATCGTAATGACCTTGACCTCTTCTCCCAATTCCTTGTCATCAAAACAGCCAGCTTGATGCACTTTGGTGGCGTTGCATCACGCTGCAGAAGCATCCTTTTGTCACCGGCGAAACACAGTCCTGCCTTGCGCACATCAGCACGTAATCGACAAGCATTGCACCAACATTCACGCCCAAAACATGAGCGTATTACTTTCTCTGCCTTATTCTTAACAACCCATGTCCGAGCCGGACATGTCACGGTTCAATATGTGCTATATGCAGTGAAGACTAGGCGCACAATAGCGATCTTGGATCCAAACAAGGCCACATCACCCGTGAAGACTTTGTTTTCAAACTTTCAGGTAACACAGAGATAAGCGAATTAAGCATCCAAGTTGTTTTCTTTTTTGTTCTTTGCTTCTTTGGAGGTGGCGTTTAGCCTGTGCGCGATGAGACATGTCGCTTCTTGATCTGCTCACACATCCCTTTTCCACGCGGGATGTGCTTCACGTGCCGGGACGTGGAAATCTCGCATGACAAAAAAAGAACGATTGTAAAAAGCAAAAAATGGTACTCTAACATTCATAATCTCCTTCAATCTCGATTCCATGTGCGAATACCAGAATGCCCGTGATGACCGTCTGTTGTCTGTATTTTGCTCTCCGCCCGATGCAGCCAATCTCAGCAACAGATATACCTATATAGTAGGCAACATGAGGCATGTTTGCGAATCGTCATCTAGCTAGTCGACAAGCATGAAATTGAACATTGTGGTTGTGCTTTGAATAGCATACAATTTTCTACCGGTCATCATGAAGCGCTATCAATTCTCGAAGAAACATCAATATAAATAATTCGCCCGGCTCATAAATATTTTGTCAAATCTTTTTCGTCCCCCTTTCGAATGCAATCATACTGGTACCAATGACAAAGCTACCATGCTTTGCTTCATGCTCGTCATGTCCGTTCCAACTTCGTCAAGAGCCACCATTTCCTAAGAGCCAAACTGCTTGACAATCTGCGCAACCTTGTTGGCCAGCTCATCCGCCTCGGCACGCGAGGCAGCCTCTGCGTAGACGCGACAAGCATTTTCGGTACCACTGGCTCGAGCAAAGGAGCGCGCCGACGTGTATTTCCTAACGCACTCGTCGATGGCGTCCTGTGCTCCATCCGGTTTGGCTAAGCGACGCTCAGCATCCGTAGCCTCAAAAGCATCCTTGTTTGCGACCTCGACACGGACCAAGCGGTTGGGGAGGTCCGTGTACGTAGTGGCCCAGTCCTTCAGAGTCCAACCCTTGTGGGCGAGGACAACTTCAACCATGAGCATGTCGGAAATGGCATCACCAACAGTCTGGTTAATCAGGTCACCAATGGCAGCAAGAGTTTCGAGGGCATCCTTCTGAGCAGGCGACTGGGGCTGCTTGGCTCTAAATAGACGCAAGGCCTCCTGCGAAAAGACAACAGTCCCGTGACCGTTGGCCTCGAAATAGACGCCAATATCGTACTGACAAGCAGCGTGGTGCAAGTGCTTGACACCAGTGGGCGTAAATACAACGGGAAGCTGCAGCAGCTTCTCAATGTACTTGGTGCTAGCGCCGTTGGCGTACGCCGTCTGGATTACACCGATGCGAAGATCGTCTGCGAGGCCGGCAGAGCGAACAAGCTCGCCAATGAAAGAAGCGCAGAGCGAAGAAATGCGATCGCCATCAAGCATGAAGAAACCGGTATCGGGATCGATCCAGTAGTAGATGAGACGGTCCGCATCACCGTCGAAAGAGCAGCATCGGGCGCCGGGGACGGGTTTGGGGTTGGGAGGGTTGCGCTGTCTTGTCTTGACAAAGTCGGCGCCACACTAGACAATTAGCATCAGTTGTGTGGAGCAGGCAGTTCAACAAGTACTCACGTCGAGGTTCAGTACTTCGGGTCGAAGCACGTCGTCATTGACAACCTTGACGTTGAATCCGGTGACATCTTTGGGAATGATCTTGAGAAGTTCGGCAAACTTAGGGCCACCAACGCCGTTGGCGCAGTCGACAATGAGCTGGCCTTGAATTTTGCGTCCACGCAGAGCACGGACAAAGGCTTCAGAGAGCTTCTCGTAGTAGCCAGCCTCGCTGACCTTGCCATAAGACTTGGGTGTGCCCTCGGTGTTGATGCAGCGGACCAAGTAGTGCAGCTGAGGGGTCGTAAGGATCTTAAAGTCGGTGTGCTCTGTGCTGGTAGCGTCGAGAGCGTCTGCCAGGGCAACAACGAGACCGTGCCCAGAGGGACGAGTGTCTCTGCCGTAAATGACACGACCGGGAGCTTCGAGGTCAATCTTGAGCTGTGTAGCGAGGGCCTTGTAAGTGTCGAGAAGCTCCTGGTCGGTGGCGCAGTTGACAAGCTTGGTGGCATAGGCTTCCCACTCTTGCTCGAGCATTTCGCCCATGGGGTCGACAATCTTGACGCCGTTATCGGGAGCTGGGTTATGACTAGCCGTGATCATGACACCAATGGCCTGGCTGTTTAGCTTGCGACTACGCAGGCCAGCAAGCAGACCGACACGAAAGCTGACGCTGGGGAGCAAGTCAGCCTTCATGCGAAAGCCAGCCGTGCCATACTTGTAGACATGGCCAGCATTGATGGGATATTTCGCAGAAGCTGCAAGAATTTTCGCGTCCATGATTACGACTGGTGCTTTTACGGCACAAGTAGATGCTGGAGTCGAGATTGATGGGAAAGCTGGAGAGCGGGACAGACACGAACAGCTGGCGCGGGGTTTCGGAGGGGTACAGTATATGAAGCTGCAGGACGGCAGGCAACATAATCAGCAAGTGACACCCGCGAATCAACCAAGTATTGGGAGGAAGATGGGACTTACTAGAAGCACAGTGTATCATGCAGACCAAGATGAAGCAATCAAGAAAGGTTTCTTTGTTGATGGTACCACCGTTTACTGGTACTCGACACTAATGGAGGAGGAGAAACGTGGACCCCACGGCAACGAAGGAAAAAGAGGACCCTGAGCGCTACAGGCAGATGATTTTGGTGCAAGCTTGGGCCGAAAAAAAAAAAAAAACTACGTCACAGGCGGTGGGTTTTGAAAGATTTAGCACCGTTTTCGGTAGACGCAGGCGGTTCCAGAGCGGGCGGCATTGGTTGTGGCACGCCGCACAAGGCTCTGTACGAGGAGGGACTCAGGACCCTCCATGCGCCACACCCGATTTAGACATGCCACTTAAGGCCAACAGGTAACAACGTGGCGCGGCTGACAGTCTGTGCTTGGCGCCACAATACGAGCAGCTGTTGCCACGGTTGCATTGAAGCAGGTTTTTCGGCGTTCGGCTGCCATTCGTATCGCAGAAAAGGAGATTGGATTGGTGCGGAGTTAACAAGCAGAGGTTTTCGAATATCGAAACAATGCTGGCGATATAGATGGCCATAAAATGTTGGCGCTCAATGGCTGATGGCGCCTTGAAGCAAAGGGGATAGCTCAAGCTTTATGAGAAGAAAAAAAATTCAGAGAAGGTGTAGAGGAACACTGAAGTGAAATATGCGAATAATTGGAAGCTTCAAAAACCCTCAAAGAACCAATCGGTAGATAAAACAACGTGTTACGAGTATCAGCCAAGCAACATGAGACGCTGCCCTAACACCCGCATTCGTAATAAAGCTTCCCCTGCTGACAAACTTTTTATGGCTGCTGAGACACTTTTATTAAGCCAGTTGTGATGGTATCTATCTGGGCCGCCGCTGCCGTGGTATGTGGCACAAGAACAGGCCCGACGCTTGCTAATACTGACATGAGCAATTAGCAGCCGCCATGACAGAATTTGCCAGTTTTTGCGTGCCTTATTACCAGCGCGTATCCTGCTTCCGTCGTGAAGCAAGGCAGCTCGTTGACCGACCGGCCGTGCCGGAGCTACTGGGTTGGGGATTCCACAGCCAAAATCGTGCCACCGAAGGGTCGCCACAGCGCCGCCATACCTAGGGAGCTGCAAGCCGCTACAGAGCCGCACCTCTGCCTGCCCGCCGCTGCCGGTGCGTCATGGGCCCCCTCCCCGGAGTTCGTTGGGTCGGCCAAGCCCTGGATGATGCGTTTCGTCTAACGGCGGCATCGCGGCACGTCTGACACGGCTTGTCGAGGCCATCTAGGCCATGTTAGAATAGTGTCTCAAATTGTATGAATATGAGGCGCAAATTGGCAGAGAACCAACAGTCGACGCTGCGTCTATTCTTGCTACTGCTGCCAGTTCATGGTGGGGTGAAGCAAATGTTAGGACGAGATGGTGAAGTCGCAACGGCTCTTTGCCTCCAACTCGGCAAACTGTCTTGCTGGCTGCTTTAGTCGCTGTAAATCTCTCGATCACTAATAATACTCTCAGCAGCTGCACCGTAGCGTGAAAAAAATCTCTTCTTCAACGATTGTGATGACACTCCCACTCTCTCATGTTGCTGCCCCGCCAATCCAGTCCCCCCATAGCTAGTTGAGCCCGCTTTTCCTCACCAAGCACGGTCATACAAACTTCAAGCTCGCCCATCTTTTTGCTCCTTCTTCTACTCTCCATTTTCATCTTCAACTCGTCCTCTTGGAACCTACCCTCGTGCTACCTGACACTGCTCTCCTTCTATCCAGATACCCCTCTGCAACCCCAATACATCACAGCCATCATGTCTGGTCCTGTGTAAGTCTCCTGTCGTCTCTTGTCTTGCTGTGCTATCTGCTCTTATCTCGACTACCCCACCACCCCGCCGACAGCTGGTAGACACGCTCAATTTCCCGCACTCGGTATTTGGGCACATCGCCAGTTTTCTCTTGGTGTTTTTGCTTCTCTGCTGGATCAAGCGGCCTTGATTATGCTTTGCAGTGTTGCTGTACATTGGCGACTTTTCCCCCTCTTGAATCGTTCGCTCACTGCTGAGCGGTAGTGCTCGACTCGCAAACATCAAGCTCGGCTCCGACCACAGCAGCAGCCCCTCCTCCGCATCTCCTGGCCCAAATAGCTCTCATCAAGTGCAACATGCTAACAATGCCCCAAGCGCGGATCTCGGCCTTATTGGCCTTGCTGTCATGTAAGTTTTGGCCTATTCCGGTGCCTCCGCGCTGTCCCGACAGCTGCTGACCTTGTTGCTCAGGGGACAGAACCTGATTCTCAACATGGCCGATCACGGCTTCACTATCTGCGCCTTCAACCGAACCGTCTCCAAGGTCGATCACTTCCTGGAAAACGAGGCCAAGGGCAAGCCCATTGTTGGCGCCCACTCCGTTGAGGAGTTCGTCTCCAAGCTCAAGACTCCCCGGCGCATCATGCTCCTCGTCCAGGCCGGTCAAGCCGTCGACGACTGGATTGAGAAGCTTCTGCCCCTTCTACAGAAAGGTGATATCATCATCGATGGCGGCAACTCGCATTTCCCCGACTCCAACCGCCGCACCAAGTACCTTAGCAGTAAGGGCCTGAGCTTCGTCGGTTCCGGTGTCTCCGGTGGTGAGGAGGGTGCCCGTTATGGCCCCTCCATCATGCCCGGTGGTGACGAGAAAGCTTGGCCTCACATCAAAGATATCTTTCAGGGAATCTCTGCCAAGTCTGACGGCGAGGCCTGCTGCGAGTGGGTCGGTGACGAGGGTGCTGGCCACTACGTCAAGATGGTTCACAACGGTATCGAGTACGGTGACATGCAACTCATTTGCGAGGTACGCTTCCTCTCAAACCACAATGAAGCTCACAGCTAACAAAATCAGGCCTACGATATCATGAAGCGCGCCATCGGTCTCTCCAACAAGGAGATTGGTGACGTCTTCGCCAAGTGGAACAAGGGTGTTCTCGACTCTTTCCTCATTGAGATTACCCGTGACATTATGTACTTCAACGATGATGACGGCACCCCTCTTGTCGAGAAGATTCTCGACCAGGCTGGCCAGAAGGGTACCGGCAAGTGGACTGCTGTCAATGCTCTCGACCTGGGCATGCCTGTAACCCTCATCGCTGAGGCTGTCCTTGCCCGCTGCCTGTCTAGCATCAAGGACGAGCGAGCAGTTGCCTCTACCAAGCTCCAGTACGTTGCCCGCGGCAGCGGCAAGTTTGAGGGCAACAAGGAGCAGTTCCTCGAGGACCTTGAGCAGGCTCTTTACGCCTCCAAGATTATCTCGTACGCCCAGGGCTTCATGCTCATGCAGGAGGTACGTGCTACTCTTCCTCTATCATTATACCTTTGCTCCGGCTAACAAATACCAGGCTGCCAAGGAGTACGGCTGGAAGCTGAACAAGCCCTCCATTGCCCTCATGTGGCGTGGCGGCTGCATCATTCGCTCCGTCTTCCTCAAGGACATCACCGCCGCGTACCGCAAGGACAACGACCTTGCCAACCTCCTCTTTGACGATTTCTTCAACAAGGCCATCCACAAGGCTCAGCCCGGCTGGAGAGACGTCGTTGCCCAGGCTGCCCAGCTTGGTATCCCCACCCCTGCCTTCTCTACCGCCCTGTCGTGGTTCGACGGCTACCGCACCAAGGACCTGCCCGCCAACCTGCTCCAGGCCCAGCGCGATTACTTTGGTGCCCATACCTTCCACATCAAGCCCGAGCACGCCAATGCCAAGTACGAGGCTGGCAAGAACATCCACGTCAACTGGACTGGTCGTGGTGGCAACGTTTCTGCCTCTACTTACCAGGCTTAAGCGGATGTGGAGTGAAAGTTGCCCAGAAAAACAAAATAAAACCAGGGATAATATAGTAAAGAATGATGAAAACTGGCTTTTCTGAAATTTAGTGGAATTAATATACAAGATACTTTCCGTAATGAAAACGTTCACTTGATGATAGATGTCTCCCTAGCTTCATGCACCATTGTCTTTGGGAGTGTAGACCTCAGGTGTTTGGTAATGCTAGGGTATTTGATCTTGGCACGATGAAGAATTCCTTCAGCAATTGGAGCACCGAGTAAGAAGCCCACTGCTGTACACACTAATGCCGTACAAAAGAATATCACAAGTCATGGTCACGTCGCACCTCACTCGTCGCCAACAAGCGCAGCGCACGCAGTGTCTACGAAACCACCCAACCCTTCTCTTGCTCAAACACCACACTCACACCCTTGGAATGTCGCCAGTGTTCAAGCGTATGCCTTTCGCCCAATCGCTTCGAGTTGTGCAGCACAGAGCGGATAATAAATCCTGCGTCGTCAATGGCAGCTTCAGCAGTGGCGCAGCAGCAGCAACAGCAGGAAATCCGACTGTTGAGGGACTGGCGAGACCATGCGTGCCCTCGGGAAACGCGGCAGAAAGCGAAGAGCGAAGATATTTGTTTCTAGATGGCGGGTGTGGTATTGGTGGGAGGAAGGGGGAAGAGGTCGTCAACAAAAGGGTCAGAGTTTTGTTTTTCTATGATGTGGAAAAAGTTTTAGCGGGGGCGAGCGGTGAAACATAATTCCGCAGTGGCCAGTCGCGCAAGACGGAATGTTGTTTGAAAGAAAGGAAAAATTATGGAATGTACCTATTGCTTTTGCATTGAGGTATTTGATGGGCTTTCATATTCCTTAAGCCGCTCGTGATGGCGTTGTGTCGCGAGACAAGACGGGCTCGACGGCTGTGAAGTACAAAGTACAAAATTATACAGTGAGGATGTGAGCATATGCAAGATGTTATGCACGCGCCAGAGACCGATGAAGTAAATTGAGCCGGGAAAATCAAGATAATCAACATCAAACAACACACAGAAAGGCTCGTTACTTGATCAAAAAGTCACAGAAGCGCTACATAAATCACTTCGAACCGATTTTTCTTTAAAATTCTCGCGCTCAACGCTATCGGGCCGCGCCGAGTCCTCCGCGCCAACGGCGGTGGACGACAACACACCGATTCGAGGGATATCCGTAAGCTGATTCGAGTCCTGCCGATCCAGTCGTCGGGTCGGTCATTGACCGTCGGTGAATTCGGCTTGCGGCGGCGCGTGCGATCTCTCTGGCGGAGTCGTTGGCATTGGCCTGGCAGGCGCCGAAGAGCTGGCCGCAGGGGGGCCAGTAGCATCTTTCAGTGACTCGGCTCGCAGTTTCCCGTGCGCCCTCACCAATGGATGTATCGGCTTGCCCTTCGACGCGTCTCCTTCAGTCGGGACCGGTAGCCCAACAAGTCCTTCTAATGTCTTTTCGCCATCCTCTTTTGTGGTGGACTCCTTAACCTTGGCCTCAAAAGCCCGCTCCCTTGCCAAAATCTCACGTTGCTCTTGGTCTTCTTTCCTCAACAAGCGTCGGAGATAGGCTGTCTCATCTTCATTCCGAGCCAGCTTTTCCTCCGCAGCTTCTTGGTCCTCCTCGTCAGACTTCAAACGCCAGGCATTCTCAAGCTTCCCTTTTTCGATGAACAGTTCAAGATCGTTCACCTGCAAAGGCGAATCCCAATGTGCAACGTTGAAGACCGTACAACCTCGGAATACCTCCTTCATGACTCGTTGCACCTCGAGATCTGAAGCTGCACTTAACGACGCGGTCGCTTCGTCCATTAGCACAATCTTGCTTTCCGTTTGAATATGATGCAGAATAGCTCTCGCGATGCAGAGGAGCTCTAGATGAGCTGCAGATAATCCGGCACTTTCCACAGACGCTTGAAGCCCGCATTTGGACTTGATGTGCTCCCATAGACCAAGCTGCCGCAACGTATGTTTGATGACCGAGTCCGGAAAAGTCTTGTTGTCGTCCCATGGAACCAAGTTGTATCGAATTGGGTCATCGATTACGACTGGTGTCTGAGTGATGGTTGTAATGCGCTCGCGGAGTAGTTGATGCGGAACCTTGCTGATGTTCACCCCATCGATAATAATGGATCCGGAGTACTCCAAAAAATTCAACAAAGTCAATAGGAAAGAGCTCTTGCCGCTGTTTCATGTCTTTAGTGAGAATAAATCGCCCAAATGATGATGGAACTTACCTTCCAGATCGGCCAATAATGCCTACCTTGTCTCCTGGTCGAGCAACGAATGATACATCTGTAAGAACAGAGTCTGAACTACTCCATGGTCAGTAATACATCGCGCGGATTGCTTTGGTGGCCTACTTGTATTTGGCTGTGACATTTCTGAACTCAACTTTGCCCTTGTCGGGCCAATTGTCAGGGACTTTGAAGCGTTTGGGTTCTTGTTCCCTAGGTGTATTTTCCACGAAAGCACGTGTACGGGAAATGGACCCTAGCGATATTTCCATTTCTGTAAACCGCTGGATCAATCCCGCGACAGTTGTTCCGAAGTTGATCATGATTAGGTACGACAACCCGATGGCGGCTGGCGAGCTCGAGTTCTTGACGTTCAGTGCGACGCTGACGATGATTACGGCGACAACGGTTATGGTCAAGTCGAGGACCAGGACTAACCAACGCTGCGCACAAAACATTTGGTAGTAAGGTTTTTGAGAATCATCCACGAAGATCAGATTCCGTTGCAGCTGTGCCTTGGACCAATGAAGTGTCCGGATGTGCAGTAAACCATTGGCTGTTTCTTTGAAACAGACAAATAGTGGCGTCTTCGCCTCGAGGTCCAGGTGGCGCAGCTGGCGAGATGTTCGAAGATAGTACTTTTGTATGGCGTACACTATGCCGATGACAAAGGGAAGAGCGATCGTTGCGTATGATGCCCCAGAAAGAACGAAGCCAAGCTCGATGACGGTGGAGAAAAGCACTATGCTCACCATTAGTACATTAGAGTAGCTTCTGAAAGTAACGTGTTCAGGTTCGAGTGACATACTGAACACAAATTTGTACATTGCTAATGGAAGAGCTTGTACAACCAGGCTCATATCTTGACTAAATCTGCGAATTGGTAAGATTACAGAAACCACTGTTTATAGCTTGATTGGCTAACCTGTTAAGCAGATCTCCACTGTCAACAGCGCAGATGTAGTTGAGTGTTGCACTGGGGCTATTAGTTCGTGGCAGGCTTCACTCACATAAGAGCTCTGTATGAGGTAACTTACTTTGTCAGTGCGTCTAGAAGCATTTGGTGCAGCTGCTCACCAGATTCCGGAAGGATTTGGAGATAAAACACCCGTTGACTCCATAGACCAATACATACTCTGCCCAGCGCAAGAAGTGCGAATCCCAGCAGATAAAGATTATTTTTCGGATCTTTGTCCACCCATATCCGCACATAACCGCCTATCAAAACGCAATAGTTAGCGGATCGGCTTTGGATCGTCACTCGAATTGCTTACTGGGAAAGTTATCGCAAACTGTGACGACTACCATCGCCGCAATCCATAAAATAAACCGAGTTTTGTCAATGGCGCTGAAATAAAACTGGTACAGCCCGAAATCTCCCCGGGTACGAAAGTTGCTCGGTGGTATATTCTCGGCTGTCTTGGCTGCCGTGCCTTCTCCGAGATGCATCTCCTGCATATGTTTGGCTCCAGAATCCACCTGCCGGCGTTCAAAAGACATTTGCTTCGTCACATTCATTGCTGCCACTAGCTCCTTTTTGAGATCGGGGTTATCGGAGACCGTTTTCCTAGCAATGTTCCCTTTGCCGTCAAAAACCAGCGCCTCATCGCTTACATCCAACACCACGCTCAAGTGAGTAGCTAGTACAACAGTGGTGTTGGACTGCCTCAGAAGACCATCAGCACACAGTAATTGCTTCATGATGGCTCTGGCGGTGACCTGATCCTGTGAGCTGAATATGTCATCAGCAAGGATGACATCTGGACGGGCGTATACAGCTCTTGCCAGACTAACGCGGTGGCGTTGGCCTAGGCTGAGATTCATTCCATCGCTTCCTACCACACTCTTGTCACCATTGGACAATTGGTCGAGATCCTCGACAAGTTGGCACCGCCCCACGACCGCTCTATACCAGCTCTCCTCGTAAAGATTGGGACCAAGTATGTTGTCTCGTAGTGTTCCATTATGAAGCCAAGGGGTCTGGTCGCAGTATGCAATCGTGATAGCTTTTTTCGTGACGCAGATTGCACCATGTAGC
Source organism: Beauveria varroae (assembly GCA_030780425.1). Classification (NCBI taxonomy): domain Eukaryota; kingdom Fungi; phylum Ascomycota; class Sordariomycetes; order Hypocreales; family Cordycipitaceae; genus Beauveria; species Beauveria varroae. Next base: position 23,844 of record JAPFUP010000107.1, read on the forward strand.
AAATCGGCTTCACCAAGTAGGCAGCGGAGAAAGGTAGATTTACCACACGCGATGGGGCCAAGTAGCGCAATGATACGAGATCTCATGATCTGCCCATCAATGCTTTTCAGGATGGATTGAGGACTCCCCGAAGGAGCAATCCAGGCATCAATGAACTCGTACACGACATCATTCTCTGGGTAACTACTCTCACGCTTGTTCTGCTTTTCAGCTACTGTTTCAGTGTCGCTTGCAGAATTGGTCGCCGCGTCACTATACCGTCGCGGGTCTTTCCATTCGGGTAGCTGTAAATATGCCTGGATGCGGTTGAAACAAGCCCAAGCACGCATCACATTGCCGAATGTTTCAATGAGGAAAAACAGTGGCATCTGGACGATGGTAATAAGGGCGAGAATGGGGAACGCTTTGAAAGCAGTAAAGCCTTCTGGAGAAGTGGTCCACAACAAGGCGGTCGTGAGAATAATCACAGGTGTAAATGCTTCAATACAGACAGCTGTTAACGCGTTAGCCAATGAAAGAAAGACGATCCAGTTCGTAACATGCCTCCTGTCATTGTAGTCGTTGTACAGATGCGAAATTGTTTCGAGTACTTCATTTCAGTGACACGTAAGTTTTGAGCAAATTTACTCACGATGGGCCCGAGCCCTATCATCCGAATGGGAATCTGTTGAGCAAGAATATTGGTCATCTTCGACACCCTTGACTGAATACTCGCATTCCAGGCTGATAAAGCTTTTGCCGACCATTTTCCAACAAGAAAGCCATATATCACTGAGACTAAGGACAACTATAAGCTGAGCATGATATGAAAGCGGCGGGACAGGACCTACAAAGAAAGGGAGCAAAAATTGAAATGGTGGCAAGGCTGATGTACCTTGATAGGAAGTAGAGACCGAAGCCAATATCTACGAAAAATGCCCACAAATCATGAACAGAAGGCAACGTGGCTTCAATCCCTTCAACATCTGCTGTCATAAGGGTTGATATTGCCGATTTCTTGGCCTCTGTATGTGTAAGTCGCATTTGCTTGTCAGCCATGGCCGCTATCAAGACGCCACGGGTAGCCGTGACAAGCCTATAGCTTGCATGCTTGTAGGAGCCTCGTGCGATCTGTCCAATGGCTGAGTCAGACTCTCATACAAAGGTTTGTAAGGTGAAAGCTTAGGCTCTGGGGAGAAGGTAGGACACCCTGGAGCGCTGTGTCAAACAAAACGAAAACAGAACTACTTACCGCCCGCGTGGAAAAAGTCAACAAAGTAGCTGCAATCAAGCCTGCTCGCTCATATGGCCCGGCATCATCGTTTGAGATGCAGTCCAGGACGGGCCTCAGCAAAAAAGGTTGCCCAAGTGTCAGCAGTGAGAACAGCAATCGCGGTAGCGGTATCGCTAGAAAATGCCACCAGAGAGTGCGGAGGCACGCAATGGCGAGGCGGCCGCTGTATGGATCAGGGTTGTCTGAGATTAATCAGTACATGGAGATTGAATCCGCCATGCGTCGTTCTTACCTGTTTTCCATATTTGAAGAAATCTGGGATAAAGGCTCCTGGAAGCGATTTCGGGACCAAGCTCTTCCAGATCCGCGACTTTGAGAACGGTGTGAAAACCAGTCGCGAAGATGGAATTCAGCCAGCCGAAGAAATTGCGGTAAAAGAATCCGCCGGTAGCTTCTCTTCCAGTAGAGTTTCTCAGCTCGCTATCCATCAAAAGATGCCGTTTTGGGATCTCTTGCAGAACCGTAATACAAATCTTCGTTGCAGCTGCCGCTGCAGATAAGCTGCCGAGAGCTTGTAATTCATGGCGAATAAAGCAGGATCGGCTCTTGACAACATCTATGACAAGGCTCGTGATGATGTACAGGCTGAGGAGGGCACTTGGTCGAAGTGAGTGTCTGTACTCAATAAATAACAGAAACGCAATCGCGAGACCGCCGACGCATGATAAAGATGCCGCAGCCAGAGCAACATCTGTTCGTATCGATGGCGTTTGACTATACACGACCAGATTCGCAATTTCTACACCCACGAGAGAGATAGAAGCAGCCTGATAAACGTCATTAGTTGGAATAAAAGCCGAGATGGATATGATAAACTCACGAGTTCAGCCCATAGGATGTAACCAGTGCGAGTGTAGAGGGGCCGTCTGGCGCAGATATAGAAGTAGAGAGGCGTAGTGGCAAGAAGCAAGCCTGTCGGAAGTATTCCCAGAACAGTATGCTCAAAAAGAAGGGTGAAATCCAATCTTGAGGCGGACACTGGACCGAAAGCTTCGTCATTACCCTCGTTTTTCATGGCGAGAGAAGTTGGCGGATGTTATAGCGGGGCGTTTGACAGAGGAGACGAGGTTGAAAAAATGACAGTAACGCAAAGGCGCCGTTGGGCTGGCAAGCCCTTGCACTTATTATTTCCTGCCCCCGAGTAGGCTTACAGACTGCTAGCAGCTGGCCGAGTAACAGTGCCATGTCGTAGGCAAATGTCTGTACGAAGTACATCAATTCAGTTGGTGCCAATGGTGCTCACTACAGCGAGGATATGTTCGTGTGGTGTGGGTGGCAGGTGGTAAGTGGCCGGGCACGCCGGGTCAAACGGGTGTGATGGATCGGGCAAGGGCGGGGCCACTGTTAGCCCCAGATTGCAGCTTTCTAACCGCCCAAACCACCCCACAAAAGGCTCCACCGCCAGCAATTGAGCAGGACCTACTGGGTTGCTGGGCACCTGGAGGATAAAACAGACCGCCGATGAGCCTCAACACCTGCCACGGGAACCATCACTCGCCTCCCTAGAACAGGGGTTTAAAAATCTAAGATAAATACCAACAAATTCCTTAGCTACTAAAGTGTAGATATATTAGTCTGAAAATTAAATCACGGATTCTCTACTAAGATGATTGCTGCTAGACGAAGTGAGCCCCCGGACTCGATGCGCGGTCTGTTTTGTCCCCCAAGGGCTGGGGTGCTGGGGTGCTGGGGATTGGTAAAGGCATGTGTGGAGAAGAGCCGGCCCGAGCCACCTAACTACTAAGTTATTGGTAGCCACGCCAATAATTATTACATTAATCCCTTCGAGTGCTTCAAAATTTATTAAGGCTTCCGTACAGGCATCCTATCTACTATTGCCTAACGATTTCACGTATACACTACATCGTCAGTACACCAGAATATCCTTGGATTTTGTGCCTGGCCATTTATACTTGCAGATCACAGCAGTACTTCTGTAGTACAGTGGCTTTCAATTAAATCCTACAAGTGAATTCCTTACTGAGCAATCGTTATCATTCGTCAGCGTCCTTACGACTGACCCCACGAAGCCTCAAAGCACTCAAAAGGAAGTGGCTTGACACATGGCTACAATGAGGGATTGCAGGCGGATCAACGGGTTGAGGCCTTTTGCAAGTACTTTTGTGCAGCGCTAATAGCACCTGCATCCTGTGCAGTCCCTGAGCACATATCAATTATGACGGTTGCGTCGGTGTAGCTGGGCGGCGTCGAGCCATCTGAAGCCCTGCTAGCAAGCATTAACTCAATTGTATCTGTCACAGTCTCACAATCGGTGCAGATGGCCCGCTGTTGTCCAGCGGTAGACCCTTTTCTTTAATTCATCTACCTACTATTCTATCCCACCTACCTCACTCGACAGTATAAGCCCCACGAAGCAAAGAAAACTTGCCCAAAGTCAGCTCTCGAGGAAGCACGATTCTATACGTGCATGTAGAAGCCATACATGATCTCCAGATAGACAAACAAGGTGGCGCTCTACTTTGTCCCAAGAACGTCCTTTGGATTGGCCCAGGCAGCTTCCCCTTGGTATGCATTTGAAGACCATGCTTCACCCTGTGCACGTGTGACGGAGAGGCCTTGGACGCTGAATGTTAGATGTTATACTCTGTTCGATAAGATGAGAAGATGGTGGGCATACGCGGTAGAGCTGGTAGTGCCATCGCTAGGGCAGCAGAAAAACAAACTACTGCCAGCAGGCAAAAATTGACGCGGTGCAGCATGTTTGGTATCGTCGTTGACACTCGTTCAGGCAGATTGTTCACCTTGCAGAGATTGATTGCGCAAGATGGCACATAGTTGGGGGCGCGCTACCTACCTATATACTGCCAACTCTTTGCAGAGCGAGGGGGAGAGACGGGTGTCAGCACTCTCGGCAACAAACGTGAGAGGCGCTCTGGCGCTCCGGCGGCTTGACACGCCCCAACAAAGGATTGCGCGTTGAACAAATAGGAGAAGCTCTCTATCAATGGGCCTCTGTCTCTGCAGTAGTTGATTGCGGGCGCCATAGGCTGAAGATCTGATATTGGACGCGGGGACGGTGTGGTGGTATTTGGGGGGGGGGGGGCCGCTGTGCGTGTTGAGTTGCATCCTTGCTGCATCACTTTTCCGCCACTCTCTAGGAAGTAGCTGCATTTGAGCCAACGTTGGCCGCATGGTCGGTACGAAAAGTTAATTGCGGAGAAGAACCCGCCCGAGCAAGCAGTAGTCACAGTCATGAGCGCCGCTTGCAGATGAAGCAGGGAGCCATACAGCCACGCAAATACCACGTGTGGGCTGTAGAACCAGAGACAACCAGCCGAGAGAGTTGTAGAATGGAGGAACAGACAGATGATTCTCGGATTTGAGCATCATGCCAGGCATGATGCATCGTTTTTCCAGCAAAAGAGCGGCTGCATAGCCAAACATAGGCATTCCGTGACCGTCTCCTACCGAAGGGTCGCAGCCATACAAAATACAACCTGCCAGGGAAAAGGTCAGTCATTTACTTCCTTTTGATAACCCGAAAGCGCTGGCAGAAAAGTCAACGGGCGACTTTGAGTAACCACCCGGCCCAAGGAGTGCTGCGACCCGAGCAGCGGTTATAGCCAGTCGGATTGCGTGTCGAAGCGTGGACGCTACTTCGAGGAGGCCTGAAAGATGTCCTAGATTCCCACTAGAGCTTCTAGGGAAGAACTCTCGTCTATAAAATGTTATAGTCTATTTTCGATGTCTCAGCTGCCAGTGATGAAGGCGAGCAACAAGCGACTAGTAACGACAAATGTGTCTATCTGGCTGATTGGAAAACTGCCCGACAAGATCGATTAGCGTCGAAAGACCCGCGCATTCATGTATGCATGCACCTTTAACCATATTCTCCGATAACTCTGTGATTGAGCCGGACTGTCCATCCAGCGTCGACGAACAACTTGCCTTCCGGCTGGGACATCTTCGTAGAGACAGAGATTAGCCTTGGCTGAATGACTTGTCAATCTCATGGGTAGATTTGTCGTGGAAGGGCGACCACTCATGAAATATTGCAGGGTCGATCAAAAAACAAAAAACTCTCGATTCATGGAGACTGGCGTGGCGGCGCCGGAAAGACTGTGGCTGTGTGGCTGCTCTCAGACGAAAGAACCAGTTTTAGCGTCGAGACCTGCGTCGAGACCTGCGCCGAGGAACATATTGTTGCATGATAGATCGCCATGCAAAATGTGGAGGAAGGTGACGCCCTTCAGCGATTTGCTCGGCCCAGCGAACACGAAGCTTTACAGTATCGGATCGGTGGCTTAAGCGATGCTGTCTTGTCGAGCCGATTCTGTTGGGAGTTCAGGGCAGAGAAATATCGTAAAACACCACAGAACGGGACAACGCGATGATGAGGCTCGCCGTAGTCAAGATAAAGGCAATTCAGTTGCGGTAAACAGGGCTTCTGTCGCTGCAAGAAGGCGGGTGCACATTGACACTTTGTTAATGTGAACAGGCTAATCATAAATACTCGACAGCTTCGCCAGCACGACCAGGCAGCTCGACCCACTTGAATCATGATGACCTGCAAGCTATTTACATAATCAGCTGCTTTGACAAACCGACTGTTGCAGCATCTGCCGTAGAAAATTCTTCATTACGATTATAATAGCTGCTGGCGAGAGCTACCCCCTGCTCATCGGAGAGATTCGCTGCTAAAGTCGCTACGCGCTAGCGCCAGCGAAAGTGTGTACAGTTCTGATGAATGTGATGAAGCACTTCGTAACGCTCGAGGAATACTAGAAGTTCTCACATAGTGTTACTCGCGAATAAAATTTAGGCCAATCTTTTCTACGCTGTCTAATCGGCGCCATATCCTTAGCTAACCGCCACGGAAGCTTTAAGAACTCAAAGGTATACCCATACGTGGAGGTTTCTCTTTGACATGCTCGGGACACATGTCAATTTCAGCATCATCTTCGTTGGGCATCAAAATGTAGATACATCAAGCCCCCTGTACCGGACTCACTTCTCTCTCCTATTTTTTCAAGCTTCGTTTGCGTTATTGGCTTGCCTTGCGTCGCACCAAGCCCGGCAACGCGCCTATCTGTGGCACGTTGGAGCCCACCAGGCTAGGTACCTAGCGCATCTACCTCCATCACTGTGCATCTGCGTGAACCTCATCCTCGCATCAACACCCGCGACCCCTGCCGACATCACGATACGTTCTCGCTTAATCTGATGACGCCACACACGAAAAGGCATGCTTTGACTTTGGAGTTGCTCGCCAAAAGGCTTTAATTTCAAGCCTCACGCGCCATTTCTCGGTTGAAAAGGGGGGATTAGGCGAATGCGCAAACTCTATTCAAATATCGAAAGCTTGTACCCGCACATCTGTCATCCAGCAAGACTATCTTCTCTCCTTCTCTTCTTCTCTTCTTCATACTCTTCATACTTCTCGTACTCTTCGTACTTTCACACCATACTTGTCCAGCTCGCACTACACAGACAGTATCAACCAAACGAAGAAGACCCCAACTCAATCAACTTCTCAACGGCCATTACAAGCAACTGAACCTTGCTCTACCATTGACTTTACTTCATCCGGGACTGCTACTCTTACCAGCTCTGCATTAAGCCCGCCATACTACTAGCAACCCGCCGCTCAGCTGTTGCAACTGTTTCGAAACCTCCATCACCACAACGCTGATTCCTACAAAAGTATAAGCTACAATACACACATCAGCTACGATGCCTGTCAAGTCGCTTTACGAGATGGCAACCGCCGTTGCCATCAAGAACATAGACTCTATTGTCAGCGTCGGCTATCTCCCCTATTCGTCCGTCCGTCACATTCTCCTCAAGGTTGATAATGCCCGACAACTCCGCCAGATCGAGCTCAACTGCCCGCAGCTTCACGGCGAGACGGGTGAGCTATGGCTGCGTCTCATTGAAAAGGACTTCCCCTTGGAGTTCAAAGCCAAGGCGTACATGCCCAAGAGCCAGGACAAGTGGTTCAAGGTCTGGGAAAAGTACAAGGCCGACCATGACCGCTCCATCAAGGAGTCGGAGGAGCAGCTCCGCGCCGCCCTCATGGGTCTCCGCCAGGACAAGGAAAAGAACACGAGCAAGATTGTCGAGGGTCGCTTCCTGCCCTCGGACGCCATACGTCCCAAGAAGCGCAACGGGCCCAAGGACCACACCACGGGCGTCTTGACCTTTGGCGGAGGCAGCCGCACCAAGACACTTACGGGTGCGGGCGTCATGCGCAAGGCCCGCCGCGAGGCTCGCGAGGTCCGAAACATCCAAGGCACCCTCTCCCGATCTGTTACGACACCCATTCGCCTCCTCGAGAAGCAGCATTTGAAGGCGCCGCCGCCCGCCATGGTGCGGGAGAGGCGCATCGCAGCCCAGCCCGCATTTCGCACTCCGGAGACTGAGGAGCGTGAACAGCGCCTCCAGGAAATGGAGAAGAAGCGCGCAGCAGCTTTAGAAGAGCATTCTCAGCGCGCAGCCTACATCACCGACTCGGAGGATGACTCTGATATGGATCAGGAGCCCACATACAAACCACCCAAACAGCGCATTACTCCTATATCTGCCACCATCGCAGGCCCTTCCTCAGCTTCAACGCCTACCAAGCCTACCGTTCCCGCACGCAAGGTCATTGGGTCTCGCGGCAGCATGTTCCAGCGCAAGTTTGGCGCGGGCAAGAGCGTCAAATCCCCGACAAAGCCTGTGCGCGTTACGACGACGACCACCACCACCACGGCGTCGCGCGACATGTCTCCCACGGCCAAGAAGCGCACCACGAGTTCGGCCAAGCTTGACGAGCCTGCTGCCGGCCCGTCCAAGAGGCCGGCTACTGAGCCAGCGCAGGTGTCGCCCAACAGGGTTTTGCCTAGGCAGCCCAGTCCCCCCGAGGACATTGCGAAGAGCATGTCGCTCAAGACATCGCCCGAAGCCCCCAAGGTGTTGATGCGCAAGAAGAAGCCGGTCAATGTCTTTATGAAGCGTCCCGTCCGACGCTGATGCTTTAAAGAAAAAAGAAGAATGGAATAACACACAAAAACAAAGAGTGTACGCTCTTGTACAATGCAACAACACCGATGATATGCATAGCGAAGTTGGATTTTTGTTTGATTTGAATTGGGAATAGAGACGTCTTGTTCGTCTGGATTTGTTGTCTTCATGAATCTTCTCCAAAGATTTGAGCGGTCCTTTTCTGTTGTCTTTTTTTGTATTTGCCCCTGGCGTCAACAGTCAGCGTGATGAGATTTGTCTTTTGAGCCTTTATGACGTCCCCCTGTGGGCCGTTCAGCGATTTTGTCTGTATTCTTTTATTACTTGTGCATGCTATGCAGCGTCAAGCGTGATGGAGTTGTCTCTTTTGGATTGTCTCGCGGCGGGGGTGATTCCCGTTTTTGGCGTTTGATGTTGGATTTCGCACATGATGTACTCTATCAGCGGCATCACAGTCTGTTACTGGGCTATGCATGAGCGTGCCTTTTGCTAAGGGCGTCGAGCGGTGCTTGGTGTTTTAGATTGCGAGCTTTGCGTCTATATATGCATACCACCAGCAAGATATTTCGTTGCCTTTATTCTCTCTCTCACTTGATCGCCTCATGGTCCTTATCAATTCGTAATATTTTTTTATTTATCTTGGATGTTTGAGCGCCTAGCATTGCCACTGTAGTAGAAAGGACCAAGCAACGCTATCCGGCCGCCATTGTCTTCTTTTCTCTTGTTTGTTTTATAAATCGCTAATATCGACGATGCCCTTCTTGAGGAATGCATTTTTTTTTTAATTTGTCATCTCCCCCTCATTCGTTTCGCTCGGGTAGAGTTCGGAAGTACCAACGAAACGCCATGTCTTCTATCGGCGGCCGCCACGGAGCGCCAGCACGAGATGCAGAGTGTCGCCGCCCTTGAGGTCGTAGTCGGCCGCTGTCTTATCGTCGGTCCTGCATTCGACGCGTCAGCTGAAGGGGAAATCGGAGGCACCCATGACAGAAGAAGAGAAAGCCCATACATTTGCTTGCCGCCGTAAATGAGGCGTTGCTGCACCGGCGGGATGCCTTCCTTTTCCTCGACCTTGTCCTTAATCTGCGAGACCTGTTCAACCGCCACGCCACGTGCTTGTCAGCCCATCTTGCCACGACGTATGTTTCGTAGAAACTCAAAAGCAAAAGGTTTTGCGAAAAGGGGGCAAACATACCTTGTAGGTCGACTCAATGTCCAGCTCAATCTCCTTGCCCGTCAGCGTTCGCACCCTGCGGCATCGCGGGTTAGCGGGGGTCGTTGTCTTGGAGCGGGCTGCGAGACGAGAGAGGGGATACCATACTTGATCAACATGGTGAAGCGTTTCTGAGTGTAGGTATCGGAAACAAGAGAGGTTGACTAGTTTTTTCTTTTGTTCTTGTTCTTGCGCGCAAGGAGGGTATGCAAGTGTCAGGAAGGGAGCAGAGTCCGCGGGCGGCAGGGACCGTCATCGCTGGCTTGTGTGAAGGCGGGACGTAGTGGGGTAGCTCAACCATAGGTTTGAGTGGGCAGTAGCTACCTGCCTGGTGCTGCCTGCGTATGGCCATTTGTAAATGATGCCAACTTGTTGCATCACCTTGAATGCTAACCTATTGTCCGTTTTTTAGCATATCATTGGGGCTAGGATCTCCATAATCGTACATCGTTGACTTTACGGCCAGGTTGTGGCAAGCTGGTGGTTGAAAACGGCCTTCGAACTCAAAGGCATTAGGCTTCTTATCCTTTCATCCATATATTGCTATAATACACTCCATACGTTTGAGAAATACAGTGGAGATTTTAGAGTGTGAGAGCTACCTTGTTCACCCTGGCTGTTCTGCTGGTTTCATGCGCGTGCCACTCCCTTTCGCGCCTATTTCTTCTCGTCGTTCTCAAAAACGTTGAGGCCGAGACCGTCGGCGTCAAGCATCAGCCTGTTCCGGGCACCTGACTCGTGCATCTGCTGGGCAATGAGACGGGCGTTTTCAATCTTCTTCAGGTCGAGGTAGGCCTTGCTCTTCTTGATAGCCTCACCAATCAGCTCGGCTGAGCGGGCCTCACCCTGGGCCTTGACCACCATGGCCTGCTTCTCCTGGCGGGCCTTGTCGACGACAAAGGCGGCGCGTTGGGCCTCTTGTTGGGCAACTTGCTTGGCCTCGACGGCGGCAGTGAACTCGGGCGAGAATTCAAGATGCTGGGGCGTTGTGTTAGCAGGTATTCATGTCCTTCGGACGAGGGGAAGCACGTACAGTTAAAGAAACGTCATCGAGGAGAATGTTGAAGCGGGCTGCGCGGCGCGACAGGTTCTCGCGGACGAGACGCGCCACCATCTCACGCTGGGTGATGAGCTGGCTGGCGTTGAACTGGGCCACGACGCTCTTGAGCACCTCGTTGACAATTGAGGGCAGCACGCGCTCGTCGTAGTCGGTGCCGAGCGTGCGGTAGATTTGTGGTAGCGCCTCGACCTGCGGGCGCGAGAGCACACGGCAGGTGATATTGACCATTTGCAGGTCCTTAGTGCCCGTCAGCGAAGCGACGTTGCGCGGCTTCGCTCGCACGTCGTAGACGACAGGCATCTCGAACCAGGGGATATTAATGTGTGTTCCTAGCCACGTTTGTCAGCACTGCCTTCCATTACCTGTCGAAATATAGAGGCCCGAAAGGCTTCGACCAAAGCTTCGCAAACCCTCGTCTTCCAATTGGGTGCTGCTGCTGCCGCTGCTCACCTTCACTGTAAATCTCCTTGCTCACGCCAGACAGTCTCTTGTACTTGATGGCGCGATGACCACCGTCGACGTTGAAGAGCGCGTTGGACAGCACCATGGCGCCGCCAATCAGCAGAGCGCCGCCAAAGAGCGCTGGACCGCCGCCGCGCGGCATCTGAGGGCCTCGTCCGCCCGCTCCGCCCGACGCCTGCTGCATCTGACGCAGGCGGCGCATGGCCTCTTCCTGCCAGTTGTTGGACATGATTGTGCGGAATGTATCGTTTCGGCCGGGGGTATCACACGGGGTTGTGAGAGATGATGTCCGAGTGGCGCGATCTGATGCCCAGTCCCCTGCGTTGATTGTCGATGGAGATGGGATGGGATGAGGTCGTGGACTTTGGAATGGACACGAGCTTGACGGCTTGGAGCTTGAACGGCCTGAGGCTGGCAATGGAGGGAAAATGGGGCCGAAAAATTGGCTGTATCTGGTTGGCTTGCCACGGGGTGTAGGCTAGCCGCATTGGGTGCTCTGTGATGGCTTCAGACGAACAGACAAAATCAAATGCTTTTTTGTATCAATAAAATATTATTTCCTAGTAATGGCTCTGTTTATATATTGAGCAAATTATTTTCCAAATACGATGTAAGCCATGCTGCTAGACTTCTAGAATTGCTTCGTGTAGCACAACATCTTGCTTTACCTATGTACAATCTCAAAATCAAAATAGATGCCAAAATTTGCTTATCCACAGAATCCAATCGCAATTGACGCGGAATCGACAAAGGGCTTTCGTGTGTATCCATTAAGCATCCTGAACCCGGCCCGACAGCCCCGACCTTCTTCCATAACACCGTGAACTCCCTCCAGACACTTGGCCGCCTCTCTTATCGTCTCTCCCGTCGTCACCGTATCGGCCAAACGCAATTCTCCTGCAACCTTTTCCATCTCGCATCGCAGTAGCCATCGCTCCCAGCTCCACCCTCCAACAATGCTGCAGACACCTGCAATGCTACCGGCGCTGCCCATGGTCATGGCCTCCATCTGACGGACCTGAGCCGCCTCATCTCGTTTTCCAGCTAGACCGGGCGCGGCGGGCAACTTGTAAAAGTTGCGCTGGGCTCCCATAGGCAGGCAGACCCAGGCGCGGCGCGTGTTGGTGAAGCCAGCGCGCGCAAGCCTTCTCAGCCAAAGCTTGGAGGGGCTGGGGTCGTAACCCAGGGTCTTAAGGGAGAAGCCGAACTCGACGCTCTTTGCCAGGCCTTGAGGACCAGCGTTCATTATGTCAGAGTCGAGAATGGAAAACTCGAGGTAGCCGCCAGGTTTCAGAACACGCATGCATTCGCGTATGCACGTCTCCCATTCGTCTTCGCCATTTTCGCCAACAAACTTGAGGATGCTGTGAAGTTCGCGGGCGGAGATGAGATCAAAGTGGTTGTCAGAGAAGGGCAGGCGGCCGAACCTTTCAACAGCAACTTGACGATGGTTGGGTGGTCCGCGAATGTTGGCGTTGGACAGTTGGCGAATAGCCTTTGTCGTGACCGTGTAAATCTTGGTATTGGGGTATTGAAGAGCACAATGCCAAGCCCAGTCTCCAGTAGCCTGGCCGCCGAGGTCAAGTATGCGAGCCCTGTCGCGGGTCGTGCCATCTTTGCTCATAGTTGCCATGGAGATTCTGGCCAGCCTCTTGGTGATGGGAGCGCGAATCAACTTTCCGCCATTGAGGAACTTGAGAGCGGCGACATGCCATGATGGCATGGCAATCTGATTCATCGCCTCCAGCTCCTTTTCTCTGCGAATCTTTTCAGGGTCGTCTGTCAAGTTGAGATCGCCGCGTACAACGTTGGCGCTGAGACGCTTCTTGGCCGACTGGGGGACAACGCTCAACTGGTACTTGCCGAGAAGCTGATTAAAGTGAGTCTCACGGAGACCAACACGCTGGCTTTGCAGAGCCTCGAAGCGTGGAAGCTGGTGGATAAAAACGTCTGAGCGTTGTGTGCGCACAATATAGTCTTGGAATGCGCGGTAGTATGCTGATTCTTGGCGAAGAAGCGTGGAAGGTAGCCGCTTGGGTTGAGCTGTCGGCAGGATGTGGGAAAAGCGCACGACTTTCTTCTGCGACTCTGAAGCCAGAATTACCTGATCCGTTGGATCCTCTTTGTCGATATCTTCTGCAATGGTCTGAAGAGCACCATTGTCAGTCTCATCCACACCTTTGAGATATGATCGCTGGGCCAAGAGCCAGAGCTCGGTGCGGTCAAAGTTAGAGAGGGCAGCTTTTTGTTGTTTCCGGGCGTAGCCAGCATCATAGTCGACCACAATTTCGGTGGGAATCTCTTCGACATCAGGAGACGGCGGGGCCACATCAACCTTGTTAAACTCGGATGCCTTTGGTGTTGGCAGTATTGGGCGAGCAGTGGGCATGTCATCCTCTACCTCATCGTCGTCCTCATGGATCTCAATAACTTGCTCCACAGGCTCGGAAGAAAGTCCAGAAATGCGATAGAAGCCCTCTACTGAGTCGGGGCGGCTGGGTACGGGTGGAATGTCCGAATCGGTATTCCATGGGCATCGATAAAATTGCTCTGCAGTGGTCGAGGTAGGCGGGGGCATGCCTCCCGGAGACTGACTTGGTAGATGCCATGTGTTTCGGGTTCTTGGGGACAGGCCGGAGAAGAATCCACCAGGAGAGGGAATATCTAGTTTGCTGAGCTCCAGCAGGGATTGGCGGGTTGCATTTGAAGTTCTGGGGCGAGGCTGCAAGAGATCTGTCATGACGCGCAATGGCAGATGCTGCATTTCCATATTGGATCGCATCTCCATCTGTGTAACCTCCAAGGGTTGCGAGGCTTCATCCTCGGTCTCGCCATCGTTGGAAGCCAATGTATGCAGAGTAGCAAGTGCACCAGGCTGAAGTCGCACTCCCGTCCACTTCTCTTCCTGAGAAACCTCTTCATTGCCAATTACAGGTGTAGGCGGAGAACTCATCGCTGCCAGCTGCTCAGAGGTCAAGCTGCCGTCGAGTGAGGGTGGCGCGGATGGGATATGGAGAGCCTGCTGTTGTCCCATGAAGCTAATCTGAGCCGGCGACATGGGCAGTTGTGCCGACGGTGTCAGCGGGACTGGCGACGCCAGTTTCTTGAGGTCATCAACAGCAGACCACTCCTCAAGATGATTCGAGGGAATGACCAGGCGTCCCAGGAATTTGGACGTCTCCTCGGCCGACTGCTGACCCTTCTTAAGAGACATGCTTCGGCGCAGGCCTCGTGGCAGGTCATCTTCCTCGTCGGACACGTCATAAATATCCTCAAACTCGGTATTATCTGTCGCAACACTAACACGGTTCCACGGATTCGAGGACGTCATCGGAGAGCTGTCGGCAGAAACTGTGGAAGGAGACGATGGAAGAATTGGAGCAGAGAGAAAGTTCACACCACGAGGAGTCGGGAAATGATCACTCATGGGTGAGAACCAGGCGTGAGCCTTGATTTGAGGATTTTGACAAGGCATATCGATCTGACCGTCGTCACTGTCCTCCTCTAAAATAGGATTAAGTTGCCTCTTTTGCCTTCGACCCAGCGAAGGCTCAGCGGGCTGAAAGCTGCTTGGCGGTGCACGAAGTATTTGGGCCATATTGAAAGTGTACTATGCTATACCGGATAGCGGACACTAGTGATCCTGTCACGTAGCACCAAGATAGACAAATAGTAAAAATGTATCGCGAAAGAGTGATCTGGCGACCGGCGCCAGGCAGGATGAAAAGAAGGGCAGGCTGCTTCGATCAACGAAGCGTACAGACGGCAAGCAACACAAAGGAAAGGAAAATAAACAAGGTGTATTAAACAGAGAGTGAAGAAGCGAAGATGCAAGACCAGAGAGGCGGCCATCCTGGCCTGGGTGGCTGTCCGACTTAAGCATTTGCACAACTCAAGTTAGGCGCCGACGGTGCCAAGCACAGTGAACATGTACGGTGGCATGCATCATGGGGTCAGTTGCATGCTCCAACTATGGGGAACTATACGACCACGGCAACGTCAGCGCAGGCTCAGCTTTTAGTGCGTACCGGAGCAAAATAGCGTCAAGACCTGCCCGTGGCAGATGAGATGGAGAAGCTCGCTGCTGGGGCTCAGCCTCAGTCGGCTGTCGGGGAGCCAATCGACGACCGTGTCGAAGCGCCTGACTCTCGTGAACTCATGAGGGTGTGATGCCGACGAACTGGGCTCGACACCAGGGTTGTGAATTGTGGGCGATGTGGCTGCCAGGATATGGGAAGCTCATGCAAGTGTGTGGCCAATGAGTGGTGTTGTGAGGAGCTCGGCGCTTAATTTTCTGTCGTGATGCTAGGCTATTGGGCGGGGCCTGTTAACAGTGAAGCATGCCCTAGTCGGACGATGAGTCGAATCTGAACGAAAAAGGTTAACAGGTGGCCGTAAAGGGATTCATGAGGACGAAAAAAGTCGATGAACCCGTCGCACAATGCGGCTTCTTGCTTTGCCGCCCGCCCGTAGCTTGGGGGCTAGTCACCCCGCCGTCACCAGCCGATCGCCAGCCAACTCCTGAGTTGATGAGTCGTCAGGGTATTGATGAAACATGATAAACTAAACATCATGAGATATCAAGGATATCAGAGCAATATGCAGGCTTTCGCAGATGCGAAGGCTGCTGTACTCAATCATTCGTTTGCTTGCGAGGGGTGAGTTGCGAAGGTGGGAATAGAGGGTAAATGACTATGCACATAGGTAGCTCTATCATCGGTGTAGTGACACGGTACGACCGGGAAATTTGGGCAGGTGACCGGGTCTCAAGGCGCTCGAGGGAAAGAAAAAGAATTGTTACAATAAATGCTATAATAAATTTAGCCTGGCAGCTGAAGTAGGCCTCTGAAATCGGAAGGACGATAGCAGCCAGCGACCTAAGCGTCATCAGGCGCACGACCTGGGCCAACATATGCAATGTTAGCTTGTCGATGTTTCGATCCTGACTTGCCTGAGGCAGCTCTGAATATCAATCACTACTATTTCAAGCACAGATACAACCGCTAAGATATGAGACTTACTATTAGCACTATACCTCAGATGCTGTGCTCAATTTTTTCCGCCGCTTGGGTGGTTAGCGAAGTGGCGAGAGTCCCCAGTAGTTGCGAGGTAGATAGTTGCATCTTCAGATATGGCAAAGCCTGCCTGCACCGGCTCTCACCAGATTGACCGAAGCGAAGCGTAATGGCCAAAAATATTAAGGTGTGAACAATTGTGACATCTAAATTTGTTCGTAAATCAATATATATTATCGGGTCGGTCTTCGAGATTCGGCGTTATACTCTCAAAGCCGCCCCACGTCAACAGCTGCCCCTCCAAACCTGATTTTACCCCGCGATGGATGTCTTCGACGCGAACAAAACATACAACAACGACTAACACACGCAAAACCCTGCCAAACCGACACAATGGCAGACACAGAGCAAGGAGATGTCTCCGCGGAGCCCCAAGCACGAATTGTCACATACTGCGGAGGTACGTGGCCCAAGGGAGCGCAGCGCTCTTCCAAACAAGTCACGCCCATAAATCTAACCCGTCTTGCACAGTCTGCACTCTGCCACCCGAAGTGCGTACCGTTGCTCAGATTTGAACCGATCGATATAAAAGATGAATTCGGTACGCTGACGATACAAAATTGTAGTACTGTGAATATGGCGGCACGGTAAAGAAGTGCCAAGATTGGCTGCAGAGCAACCAAAAGGAGATGTACAGCAGGATATGGTCAGCAGGTTCGTCGCGAACCCCCTTGAGAATACAAGCTCTGCCAAGCTGCTCACACACGTACAGAGGCTCTAGAGGCCGCCACGGCGTCTCTGTCAGTCGAAGCCCAGAAGCGCGCCGCCAAAGACGCCCAGAAGAAGACGGCCAAGGCCGAGGCCGCCGAGGCCAAGCAGGCCGACAAGCTCGCCAAGAGCGTCATCACCATCAAGCGCATCGAGCGCAACAAGCGCAAGTTTGTCACGGCCGTCATTGGCCTCGAGACTTTTGGCCTGGACCTGAAAAAGGTATGTAGCAGTTTCGAGCCGCGATGCGCCGCGGGCGCGCCTTGCAAGACTTGGGCTGATGAGTGACCGTTTCCCTCCCCGCCCAGTGCGCCAAAGACTTCGGCAAAAAGTTTGCCACCGGCTCGTCCGTTACAAAGGTGCCTAGCGGTGGCGAGGAGATTGTCGTGCAGGGCGACGTGAGTGATGAGCTGGAGGAGTTTATACTGGAAAAGTACAAGGAGATACCCGAGGACAATATCGAGCTGGTGGACGACAAGAAAAAGAAGAAGGCGGCGGCGGCGGCGGCTGCCAGTTAAAAGTCTACATTACGCATGAATCATTTGTTAGGATTTGAGAGCAAAGCATAAACATTTCCATTTGCTATGATACCAATTCGAATGCTGCAAGCTGTATGTGTTTCCCGAGTAAAGGAGGTCTTCCTTGCATAAAACGCCGTGTCATGCCCCAAAGAACAACGCACTGTTAAAACAAAAACCCCAATTCAAGCTCTTTCCCATATAGAAGTCTTACCAAAAAGCTCGTACCTGTACTCCGTCCCTCAAGTGCGCTTGCGGAGAACTCTTCCGGAGCTGCTCGTCGTGGGAGCCGTAGCTCTACTGTTGGCCACACCTTTGCGGATGCTGCCCATGACTGACTTCTTCGTAGATGCCGTGCTGGCCTTGGATGCAACCGGCTTGCGTACCACGGTACCATTGCTTGCCTCGCTTGTCTCACTGTGAGCGCTGACTCGGCGTCCAGTTCGTGTTGCCGGACGAGGGGGCTGCTGCTTCGGTGGGGCAGCTCTTCGTGTCTTTGCTGCGCTGGCGGGACGTGCGGCAGCGCCCCTCGAGCTGGCAGTGGTGGATGATGTAGTAGTGACTTTTCTGGTGCTTGCTGCGCGTGCGGCCTTGGCCCTTTCCACCATATTGGACAGCATAGTCGTAGCCGAAACGGCAGAGCGCACACCGCCGGCTTTTAGGGGCGATCCGGGTCTGCTGATGTATGATCTGGTAGGAGACATGGGTATCTCGCGGTTGGCGAGTCTCGAGTTGGATGATGCCGGTGAAAGAATTTGCGTCGGCCGAACCGGGTTGTCTTGCATGGCAGCGCGAACGCGCTTCTTCATTGTTTCGCCATCAACTTCGTTTTCCTTGTCTCCGCCACAAATCTCGGTGCTGCACCAATTAGCATGTATTGGGAAGGATAGTACAGCAAATACGTACCTGACACGCTTGTTGCTGCGAGCGGTATTCGGGCGCGAGCTTTGTTTCTGCGCTGTGGTTCGTGACAGTGGACCATCCTTGGCCGGCACAGGAGGTCGCAAAGCCGCTTGCTCCTGATGTAGATACTTGAGAAGTAAATCACCCATTTTCATCTTCCGCAGCGCAGTAGGAATTCTGTTGACGCGGATTTCTATTCGCGATCGGAGGCCCTGGGCTTGAAGGTGATATTGGGCACGAAGTCGTCTAGCTCTCTCGGTGACTACATGATTAGTTCGGTCGTAACATTCATCACCCTAGTAGTACATACTCTCCAGTTGCAGATTGCCAATCAAAGTACTCTTCTGGTGCAGTGTGATGCCGGCCCTTCTCTTCTTAATAGGACTGCGTTCGGTGGGTGTGGTCGGCTCTTCCTTGACGGGCACCTTGACGCCGCGCTGCCCGGCCGAGGCAGTTGACTGGTCAGAAGCGCGCTTCTTTGATCTTGCGGGAGCCATTGCTGGTAATGAAAGCTCTTGTGGTCTTGTTGTGGCTACAAAATTGAAGATGCAATGCAGTTTGTGTGGTCGCTGAATGCTGGTTGCCAGTCGCGCGCTATGAGTGGCTACTGATGCTAAAGTAAACAAACGGCCAGCTTTGGCGGATTATGTCAGCTTGCGGAGCTCTAAAGTGGTGGTGGCGGCCGGCCAAAGTAGAGGTACATAGAAAAGCGCCAAAGTCCCGCGAATTTGTGTGAATGCCGAGTATCGGCTACTAGTCTCCAGTCAAGCTCCAGGCTGACCATCACTGACGACTTGCTGCAACTGGCATTGCTTCCTCGACAACCCATTCCCACGGCGCCATCAACTCGCAACCTCCGCCAATTCAGCTGCCAACATCACACAAGTACGGAAGTTGAAGTAGGGAAGCGGAGCTATAGTCATCACAGAACCGCCGTCAAAATGGTTCTCGAGGCGGTCATGGTTGTCGTTGACAACAGCGAGAGCAGCCGAAACGGAGACTACCAGCCCACGCGTTTCGACTCACAAGTGGACGCTGTTAATGTCCTGTTCCAGAGCATTACTCAGGGGAATCCCGAGTCCTCTGTCGGCCTCATGAGCATGGGAGGCAAAGGGCCCGAGGTTCTCGTCACTCTGACGACGGAGCAGGGCAAGATCCTCGAGGGTCTGCACCGTACAAAGAAGAAGATTGGCGGCTCATCGCATCTCAAGACGGGCATTCAAGTAGCTACGGTGTGTATTTAGTCAATAACTGAGCGCTGTTGCAGCTGTGCTGACCCTTTTAGCTCGCTCTCAAGCACCGACAAAACCGTTCGCAACGCCAGCGCATAATAGTCTTTATCTGCTCACCGATTGAAGAGAGCGACAAGGAACTCAAGCTGCTGGCTAAAAAGATGAAGAAGGGCAACATTTCCGTCGACTTTATTCTGTTTGGCGATCTCGACGACGACGACACAAAGACAAAGCTTGAAAACTTCAACGAAGAGGTCAAAGGCAGCGAGGGCTCCCACTTTGTCATCATCCCACCTAGCAGCAAGCTGCTCAGCGACCAGCTCGTATCCAGCCCTATCCTTTTGGGCGAGAATGCGTCCAGCGGCGGTGGCGGTGGCGGGGGCATGGGCAGCGGCAACGACGAGTTCGAGTTTGGCTTCGACCCTGCGCTAGAGCCCGAGCTGGCGCTTGCCCTGCGCATGAGCATGGAGGAAGAAAAGGCGCGACAAGAAAAGCGTGCGCGCGAGGAGCAAGAGGCCGCCACCAAGGCATCGCTCGAGGGTGTCGCGGAGGAAGGAGAGGGTAGCGGAAGCAAGAAGGACAAGAAGGATGACGGCGACAAGATGGATACGTCCTGAACGCTATGCGGCGCAGGCGCTGTACATTAGACCGGAGCTACTGAGGAGTTTTGAACCAACAAAAACATCATTAGAAGCGTCACGCTATGGAAGACTTGTGCACTCGTCCAGCGTAGTTCCAAATCATAATATTCATGTCCCTAGCTTGCGCCGTGATCAACGGTTATTGATCTCTCTAATATATGATAACAGCTTGCGGTCAAACATGTCACACCGCACAGGCATCTCCAGCGAGTAGAACGGATTCTTCATGACATAGTCCGCGTAGAGATCATATATCCTCCTAATAGTAACGTCCACATTGGCCTGCGTCGTGTCTGTGAAGAGCAGAAACTTGGTCCCCGTCATGGTGTTGAAGCACTGCATGCGAAAGTTTTCCGTCTCGAGCAACTCGAGCCCAGACGACGGCTCCAGCCTGCTCGGAATGCCGCCTGGCGCGGTAGGCGGCGCTACAGGCCGCAAGGGGTTGAGCCTGGCTGTGATGGCGTGGACACTGAGGGGGGGGAGGGGGAAGAAGGGTTTCTTGTCAGCTGCGGTTGCTGGTGGCCCTTGGAGCAGCCGAGAGACCACTTACCCGTGAAAGGTGCCCGCGAGGACGAGGTAGTCATTAGTGCTGATGGTTTGCAGGCCCGCCTCGTGGAAGACCTTGTTGTAGATTAAGCCACCGGCCTTGTTGATGATGATGAGCGCAAACACGGTCCTGCAGCGGTTAGCGAGCACGAGCCCGTAAACTCTTTAAGAGTATCATACATCTTCCTAGTGGTAAATATGCCTTCTTTTCTCTATCACTGTGCTGGTTCACACGTTGCCCACAGCTCCAACGAAGCTGTGAGTGAGGCTGGCTCCTCCGACTTGGTATGCCGACCACGACGGCAACCCCACGGCGCGTTAGTTCTGTATGAGAGTATCTTTGCAGTTTACCAATTGCACTGATTTTGCAAATATGGGCTTTCGTCGTAGGTTTCAAGAGGATATATGAATTGGTGAGCAGGGGGGAACCCCAATGTCGGCTGCCACGCCGCTCTGGTCAAGCCGCTTCGGCGCCTAGCCCCACTAAAACCCATCTCGAACTTGAACCTCGCTGGGCGCTGAGCAATCCAAACCAAAAGCGTTGCAGCGACACTTCATCTCTTTGCAGCCTTTTCTCCTTCTCCTCACGCAAGCTCTTGCGCCTCACCACCACGGCGCAGTCTTAATATCCAACATCCCCAGTATATATTCAATCGAGGCGACGGATCTCTACTGCTGCGACTATTTTTCTTTTCCTTTCTTTCTTTGCGCGCGCGCGTGTGACCGACCCCCTTCGTTCCCAGCAACTCTCTCCAAAACCCACGAATCTCTGCTACGCTCGCTCTCGCCCTCTCTCCTCCGCCATGTCGAACAAAATGTCACGGCCCAAGCCGCCGCCTCCTGGCAACGAAGAGGCTTCGGCGACGCTGAATCTCGGTGAATTCCACAACGTCGACACCTTGACGCTGTCGGAAGCCTCGCTCGTTCTAAATGCGCTGGTCGCGAAGCGGCGCAACGACCGCAAAAACGTCAACGAGACCGAGTACGCGTTGTCATTTTCACATTCTTTCTTTCCCTTTTTTTGAAAAGGGGGAAAATGGCGGAGCGTGTGATGGGACAAAGGGACATTTGCTAATTGAACGTGCTGTGATGTAGGATGCTGAACCAGACCCTCAGCTACCTCGACCACTTTGCGCGGTTCACGCAAAAGGAAAACGTAGAGGCCGTGGAGCGGCTGCTCAGCACGCACAAGGACCTGGCCAAGTTTGAGCGCGCCCAGCTGGGTACGGAGCTTGCCCTACCCTCCCGAGGGGAATGCCTTCTCTCCATTGCAGTCGTTCCCGCTTGTTCATTGACGTCTGACTGGAGATTGTTTAGGATCGCTGTGCTGCGAAACCGCCGACGAGGCCAAGACGCTGATCCCCTCGCTCGCCGACAAAATCTCCGACGAGGACCTAAAGGAGCTACTCGAGGAGATTTCCAAGCTGCAAAACCGGTAAGCGCACATAGGTGCTTGTGCGACGGTTAAGCAACCACAGAGCGGAAATTCTACTGCAGATACGCGACGAGATCGTTCACAGGGGCTGTGGTTGTCGACTGCACGCTGGAAATACAGCGTTCTTCACTTTCCTTGTTTCATTTGTTTTCACATTTCTGGCGCAAACCGGTAAAATCGATTCTAAAACAACGGCGTTTTTCTTCCACGACAGGGGAAGAGGTACGGGACTATCTGTAACTCTAGACTGTTTTTCTTTTTTTTTTTTTTTTTTTTGGCTGTTGGGATTGGAGACAAGCAGGAGAGCATGTCTCACGTTCTTGATATAACAAAAGACAAAATATAGAATGGTTCCGCTCGCAGCCCCGGCTACACCATCTTGGCTTTGGCCCGTCACTACAATCTGTTCAGGGAATCTCTTGCCAGCGTCTTATACTGGTTCCATTGATTGATGTAGGTTGGCCGTCCATTATCCCGGGGCAAGTGGTTGAGCGTGGCTCGCGGATCGGAGCTAGGGCGGTGCTTAACCGCTCCTACTGCTCGCGTGTCTTGTCTCTGCATCTCCACGGCGCCGCCATCAGCGGTCGTCACGGCCGTGCCCGGAAGTTCCACAACTTGAATCCCTCGGCCATCCATCTCGAATGTGTCGGGAGGCAGTGGAGGCTTTGACTCGGTTGGTTGATCAGCCCGCCCTGACACAATCACGTTAACACTATCATGACAGCATAATCTTGATCTTATAGTATACGTACCTCCGAATGGTGCAAAGGGGTCATAGCCGTATCCTCGTCCTGTGGCTTCATGCGGCGTAGGGTGCCTCGGCAGCGAGGCAGACGTGGGCCGTCGGCCAAAGATGCTCTCATGCAGCCTCGACTTATCCACAAACACGGGCTCGCTCACCTCTTCTGCTTCCTCCGCCGCGCGATTGCGGCGGCTCCTCCACAGCCAAAGCAAGACGGCTACCAGAGCAGCAGCAAACGCACCGCCCACAGCGATACCGACAACAGCGCCCGTGTTGATGGCGCCGGCTGGTTGCTGTGGGTTTGTAGTTGATGTTGGTGTGTTTGTAGGAGATGGCGTCCCCAAGATGGAAGAAACGTCAGGTCCTTGCGCCACGTCGGTCGTGGATGGCGCTGCAGAGTCCATGGCCGTGGTTGTCGGTAGCCCCTGGGTTATAGTGGTATGCCTCGTCACTGTGACGGTGGAATCATTGGGAATTGTGTGTGTAACACCAGAGGCTCGCATTACAGACGCTGTGCTGGAAGGAGGGGATGAGGTGGAAGATGACGAAGTAGAAGACGAAGAGGGTGATGAGGACGATGAGAACGGCGAGCGAGTAGACGATGTGGACGTGCTCGGTTGCGATGGCTCTGTGCTTGTGTCCTCGTCGATGGGTTGGATAGTGATCCGCCCAGTAGTATCCGACGACATGGTTGTTTTCGACACAGATGACGACGACGGTTCTGTTGCTGAAGATGAAAGTTCCGTTGAAAATGCCGTTGTAAAGCCTACCTTCCTCCGTTTGAGGCAGGTTTCGAGGCGGCAAGGATCGATGCTGCAGCAGGTGATGGTGCCGTCGTAGGATTTGTACCACTTCTTGGGATAGACACATGAACCATTTTGATTTCGTGCCTCCACCTCTTTCATGACTTTCTCTGAAACGAGCATGGCTAGGAGGGGGCTAGCTTGCTGTTGGACCGTGTTGCACGAAAACGCACAAAGTGAGCCAGAGCTGAGATCGTGTTCGTTGGTTGTGGAGCACAGAGAGACAGGTTCAGCTTGGCCTCTTTTCTTTTCACATACTGTACCTTATAGAAGTATTGTGGCCGAGGTTTTGTTCTTGCTGTATCCAAAAGAAAAGAGTGAAAAGAGCAGGCCGAGCCGAAAAAAACGGCATCAGAGGAGTAAAATATTCATCTTTGCATCACAACTAGGCGCTCGCGCGACAACTTTGGTATTGATGTGCGTGGTCAATCCGCAACACCCAATACGCAAGGAGGGCGGCAATCTCTACTTGTCAGCTTATACATTTCCTTGGTCCATCTCTGGTTCTGCATCAGTAAGCCCGGTGGCCGTGCCTTAGAGACTGCCACATGGAACGGGTCGTACAGGTCTGGGACCAACAACACGACATGCGCTTGCCCGCCCTCCACCACCCCATGCAGAGCAGCGCGCAAGGGAAGTAGACCGGCCGATTTCTCTCGGAACTGCCGCGCTGCCTACGCGCCGTTTCGAGACCATGCAATGCAGAGTCGCAGAGGGGTAAGAGTGAGAGGGTGAGGACGGAGAAAGAACCGGATTTCAATGTGGGCTTCTATTTCGACGGCAAGTGACAGACTAGGTACTTACCCGGCGCTCTTGCTAGCAGCCAACAGTTCACCAGTCGTCGTGGTCTCATGTGTGGAAGCCTTGGGCGGTTACAGCATGCACGTTGCTACACCGGTAGCCGTGCTGCATGGCAGCAATCAATGGCAGCAGAGGTGGCTTGCATTGGTAGGCGGCACAGCCCGCCGATCTATGCGTTTTGGCCTCCAGAAATGAACAACGAAGTACAGTTTGCCGACGAAAACAAAAAAGCAGCGACAGCCTCTAGACCTACACCATTTTACTGCATCTTGAGCAGCAGCGTAACAAAGCGAGGCGGCCAGATGGCGTAGAGTTTGTCAGTACCGTTCACAGAGGGTGGTCAGCCATCAACCGCCCATGCTGTGTAGCCCACTTACGCTTGTGCAGCAGCAAATAAAGAGAGACATCAATGCAACTTCGATTGTACTGAACAAAGCAGACATAAACAAAACTTCATGTCGAGTACATAAATAGTTCCATTTGATACACAAAAGTCTAACCGCTAGAAGCAACATTGCCACGCATGCGTTTCATGACAAATCTACCCTACAACTTCTCCAGCAACAGCTTGCTGCCGCTGTTTCCTACCGCCGGCTCAAACTTCTTTTTGCTGGCAGCCTTGTTCCTGCCTGCCGACTTGTCTGCCTCGGCCGTCTGCTCTCTGGCCTCCTGTGCCGCTTTTTGCTCCGGCGTCTGCTCTTTGGCCGCCTTGTCCAGAAGCTTCTTGTTCTTCTTGAGCGTCCTTCTCACAGCCTCGGCGTCGCTGAAGTCATTGGCCTCGAGCAGAGCCACAACGACAAAAGAGCTGGGGCCTGTCGCCCAATCGACAATGTAATCTGAAATCACAGGATATAGAATATTGGAGAAGCCTAGAGCTGGCTCCAGGGGAATGATTTTGCCAGCGGCCTTGTCAAACCGGCCGCCTTGGATCAAAGATTTGAGCATACGGCCGCCAAATGGCGTTTTCGAAACGTGAGTCTGGGGTTGCATCTCATCCTCCGGCACCTCCTCGCTTGGGTTACCCTTGGCAGCTTGGGCAACAGCCTCCAAAGCGGTAGTCTTGTCGCCAGCGTTAGCAAGAAGAATGTCCGCAATGAATTGGCAGCCAAAGGCTGTAGACATAAGATCCGACGGAGCCGTCGCAATGGCTTCGAGAAGATGAGGGATGAGCGTAGATATTAGTTCTTGGCGGCGAGGATCCTCGTCCTTTTTACTTGTCGTCTTGCGAATTTCGTGAACTTCTTTGAGGAGATCTTGGGCAAAGGTGGTACCAGGAGGAAATAGAGACTTGGACATGCCCTCAAAGAGATACATGAAGGCCAGTCTAGCATATGGGTTGTTGACGGCGCCGACAATGTTGTCTACAACTTCCTCAGTCTTCTCGCCCACCAGTTCAGGGAAAATTGACTTGGCGGTAAGCTTCGTATCGTCGATAACATCATATGCGGTCAATATGACCAAATGAGCGTATTGATCGCCAGCCATGGTCATGAATGTATCCTTGTAGCTTTTTAAAAGCTGCTTTCTATCCTTGGCAGTTCCATGAGCAAGCAGCAAGCACACCAACCGTGAGCCGGAGCGGGTAAAAGCCAGATTCTTGAGTAGATCGTCAGTCTCGTCACCCTTGATGAGCTCTAGAAACTCTTTGAACTCTTCCGACCCGGGCTCCGTAGCCAAATAGTACTGGAGCATGGCGTCGTGCAGCATGGTGAAGCCGGTCATCCGCTTCTGCACTAATGAGTTGATCATTTCAAGCAGCGACTTCATGATGGGGCCGCGCTTGCTTGGAGTATCGGCAAGAATCTCCTTCAGATCGGCCGTCACAGCCTTATCCTTGGTCAGCTCCTTCAGGGTGAACTCAGGACCGTACCACTCGCGTAGCAAATAAGCCTTCTGCTGCTTGGTCGCCACCGTGCGATAAATATCGTCTAGGATCCACGAGCCTTCGGCATGGTTGATCAATTTGCGAACTCGACCGTAAAAGTTAGGAATGATGAGGTCGCGGATCTCCTCGTCGTTTTGCACTAGGAGCTTGCCCATGAAGAACTTGGCATAACGGCTTTCCGCCAGCTGCGCGTAACTGCCCTCAAGCTCGCGGGCAATCTGTCTGCGCTGCTCGGGAGTGGCATACTTAATGGCACACTGTACAGCGCGGACGGCATCGTGCTTCAGGACAAACTCCTTCATGCGGCCGGTAATAATCGTGAAAAGTTCGGCAACAAGCTGCTGGCGCTCCTCCTTGGGAACGTGCGACTTTCGGCGCAGTCGTTCCCAAATCTTTTTTGTACGTTGGACCTCGTCGGCGAGCGGCTTGGCGGCCTTGCGCTCAGCAGCAAGCTGCTTCTGTTTGGCATGTGATTCGCGGGAGGATAGACCTGAATTATCATATCAGCTCAGTGACTCAATTGAATCCATCATGTGCCACATACCTGACTCCGAGGGTTTTTGATAGCCCTTGGCTGCAGGCTTACTCTCTTTCTTGTTATCAATCTGAACGCCACCGTCTTCAGAGTCAGAAAAGTCTTCAGAGTCGTCCGAGTCTTTGTCGACAGGCGCAGCCTTCTTTTTGCCGTCAAGACGCGCCTTTTTGGTCATGACGCTGTCTTTTCCCTTGAATCCGGCAGTAGCCTTTCTTTTGCTACCCACGGCTGCAGATTTGGTAGCCATTTTCGGAGCTGGTTGCTTTTCTAGTGAGTTGCGAGAAAAGAAGGTCCGGCGTAGCACAATGGACTTGGACCCAGCGGCGACACCAAAAAGTTGCGAGTGCTCTCAGCGCTTTCCAAAAATTTTGCCAATCTGCCGGGCGGTGAGATACCACTAAGCCTAATGGGTGCGCTGGACCCCGCGGCGCTAATGGCATTGGTTCCCGCTGTAAGTCTTCCTTAAACCTGCTACAGTGGTGTACATCGTTGGCATTCGGTGTTCATGAGGTAATTGACAACTCTTTGCTTATCGAAATACATGCTCACTCGTATACATGATCTGAAAGCGCTGCGCTACTATATACATCTATTCATCAGCCCTCTTTAGTAGGAAATGGACGTTGTGGCTCAATTTATTTTGTCTCGTCTATTCGAGGCACCTACCTGACCTACACGTGCTCGCACCCGTCGCTCCTTTGGGAGCGACGGGTGCGAGCACGTGTAGGTAGGTATAATGTGTGAGATTGCTGAGCATCACACTGGCCGAGAACTTTGCTATCAGCTAAGCATACATGGAAGCTATGCGAAGTTCGATATATTTTTATACGCTCCGCTTGATCTGAGACTGTAAGTCCATGTCAAAAAAATGAAACCTCCGGAATCCTACTTTGGGGCCTTCGTACTGTGGCGTTAGTAAGCAGTGCGCTGCAGCTCTATTTGCAGTCGCCCGCCTGCCCACTTCAGGCCCTTGCGATGGAGGGGCACTCTTTCGACAGCTTGAAGTGTCAATTGCCGTTTCGGCCACCAGTTCTACATCATGGGCCGTGAAGAGCAGGTAGAGGAGCGAGAGGTTCTCGACTCCATTTTCCCAGAAGAAATTACGGGTACGGCGCTCGCAGATGACAGCAAATCCCCTCACCCGGACAATTTTAACTCTGCGCAGATGTCTCGGAAACGGAGTTCAGAATATCCATCGCGCTTGATATCCCAGATCACCCTGAAGATGAGGAGCCTCCCAAATTCCTCCTCTCCGTTCGCTACCCGGAAGCCTACCCAGACGTAGCGCCCGACCTCGAGATGATGGCCGCGCCCGACGGCGGCGCCACCGAGTTCTTTGACACGGGCGACGACCGCGACCACCTGCTCGCCAGCGTCCAGGAGACGATTCAGGAGAACATGGGCATGGCCATGATCTTCACCATTGTGTCTGCCCTCAAAGACGCCGCCGAGCAGCTGGTGCAGGAGCGCAAGGACGCTGTGGTCCAGGCCCAGGAGGAGCGGCGCGCGGCCGCCGAGCGCGAGGAGAATAAAAAGTTTCAGGGCACGCCCGTGAACCGGGAGACGTTCCTCGAATGGCGCGCAGGCTTCCTCAAGGAGATGGAGGAGAAGAGCGCGCGCGAGGAGGAGGAGAGGCTGGCGGAGCTGAAAAAGGCAAAGGTCAAGGAACCGGTCAAGCTCACGGGTCGTCAGCTGTGGGAGCGTGGCATGGTAGGCAAGCTTGACGAGGGCGACGAAGACGACGATGCGCCTGTGGAGGACATGGAGAAGCTCGCTGTCGAGGCGACATAGCCGTATATACAGAAATGGGAAACATGAAAAATTGTAAAACGTAGGTTGATGACGCTCAAAGGTCTGAGCCGCCTCACGCTTCACGTGTAAGTGACTGTGAGCTTATTCGGAATGTGACATAGTGTTCGTGTTCATCATTAAAGCCAAGTATTATATCGTTATATAAGGCTGCAACAACGCCGTCTAGATGCGCAATCGAGTCCTCCTCTGTCATTTTGTATATCCCACCTTCATTTTCGAATTCAAGTCTCCCTTACTGTTTAATCCTTCATTTCCTCGTCATCGTCCTCTTCTTCGTCATCCTCATCGTCGCTGGCAACATCCCACTCATCCTCGCCCTCCTCAGGCTCGCCAATTTCCTCGTTGATGCTGAGCACCAGTTCAACAGCGTGCTCGCCCAGCCTCTCATCCTCGTACTCCTGGGCCTCGAATAGCTTCAGACACTGGGCCAGCCAGCGCCGTGACGATTTCCATGCCGTTTTAAGATCCTCTGACGGTCCATCACCGTTGGTGCTACCCTTGGCATCACGGAGCTTCTCGCCCGCCAGATACAGTGCCCAGCCGCCAAGATACCACGCCTCGATGCTCTCGTCGTCGTCCGTGACTAGGCGCTCGAGAACGACGAGAGCGTCCTCCATCATTTCCGTCTCGAGAAGCAGACGGGCCAGGGCAA
Source organism: Beauveria varroae (assembly GCA_030780425.1). NCBI lineage: Eukaryota > Fungi > Ascomycota > Sordariomycetes > Hypocreales > Cordycipitaceae > Beauveria > Beauveria varroae. The sequence continues at coordinate 53,106 of JAPFUP010000107.1, forward strand.
TACGGGTCGAAAAGTCGGGCACCGCAGGGTCTTCGGGAGCAAGGCCCTGCCACAGCTCCAAGCTGCGCTTCAAGGCAGTGCGGGCCTCGTCGTTGCGCTCTTGTGAAATGCGCACGTTGGCCACCGTCTGCCACGTTTCAGAAGATCCTGGCGCGATCATCATGGCCTCTGTAATGAGCGCTTCACATCGCTGCTCGGCATCCTCTTCCCATGACAAATCCGTCATGTAGACCTCGGCGACGGCGCAGAGTACGCCTCCTAGCTTCTTTTGCTTCTCGTCATATGCAGCTTGCTGCTCGGGCGTCTTGTTGCTGATGGAATCGAGGTTCTGAATTTGTTTGCGCAGCGCTGTAGCACCACGGTCGAACCATTTGACGGTATCCTGGCCGCCCTCTTCGCTGAGCTCGGCGAGGAATAAGAACTTTTCGGGCCCACCGCCAACCTTTTCGTCCATTTCGCCATTTTTGTCGATGTTGGCAGCGCGCTCAAAGAAAGAGCGGGCCTCCTCCACCTCGCCATCTTCGATATGTAGCAGAGCCAGGAGATTGACGGCCCGAAGCTCGAAATCGCCGCCTTCGCCAGTAGTCGCCAACGCCTTGTCGGCGAGACTAATCGCTTCTTCGATGTTGCCGACCTCAAAGAGCGTCTCAGCGTCGTCTAGAAGAGAAGCCGCACTGGGCTTTTCCTTCTTCTCCGGCCGACTCGGCGCCATTCTGATATGCTTGTGCGATGAAGAAAAAGGTTGCTGCGCAAATGAAGAGGGAGCTCTCCAGGGTCCCCTCAGTCCTTGGGCTAAAAATTTTGGCTGCTGCTAATCGATAAGCGGAACTGTACCAAAACGATCGCGGGGCTTTGCTATTCACCCATCCTACTTCAACAAGCCGACCGACCGAGCCGAGGCCAAGATTACGTCGATAATAGAACAATTCACTTGAACGATATTTTGTATTTTCCATCTTTTCAATTTAATAACTTCAATCTACTCAACGTCACCATGTTCACTGGCATTGTCGAAGATATTGGCGGTATGACCCCTCATTAAGCATGCATTATTGGCGCATGACTAAACTGTCCTTTAAAAAGTCATTTCACGCCTGGATAAAGATGCGGCCACTGGAAGCGCTGAGATGACCATCACCATTGCGCCTGGCTCATCTCTGCTCGAGGACTGTCGCGATGGTGATTCAATTGCCGTGAACGGTGTCTGTTTGACCGTGACGTCGTTCAAGGATGACCACTTCAACGTGGGTGTCGCTCCCGAAACCCTGCGAATCACCAACCTTGGTGGTCTGTCAGAGAATAGCCGTGTGAATCTAGAGCCTGCCGTCCGCGCCGATACCCGCATGGGCGGCCACTTCGTGCAGGGTCATGTCGACACCGTTGCTGAAATCCTGCTGGCCGAGCAAGACGGCAACGCCATTACCTTTCGCTTCCAGCCCAAGAACCGCGACATGCTGCGCTACATTGTCTACAAGGGCTTCATTGCCATTGACGGCACCAGCTTGACCGTCACTGAGGTCAACGATAAGGAGGGCTGGTTCCAGATTATGCTCATCTCCTACTCGCAAGAAAAAGTTGTGCTGAGCAAGAAGGTCGCTGGCGACAGTGTCAATATTGAAGTCGACATGATGGCCAAGTACGCTGAAAAGTCACTGGCTGGCATACTCGGCTCCGGTGATGGCGAATCTATCCCGTTATTGGAGAAAATCGTTGAGAAAATCGTTGCCAGCAAGTTGAAGCAATAGAATCAGACAAGGGATGTTCGAGTCAGCATGCTAGCGTTCACTAGAGGTATACAGTGCCCCGAGCCAATGTACTTTCTTCGCCATGAGCTTACCGTTCACCAAGTCTCAGGAGTAAGACAGTACCGGAGAAACAGTGCGAAGCACCGAGAACTTGGGAAAAAAAAGTACAGAAACTCTTTTAGGAACAGTATAAAACTCTTAGAACGTTCAACACCACCAATTCAATCAAGTGGAAAGAGCGTCAACGATGGTTGTTTCAACTGCGTTGTGAGTAAGTTAGTTATTTAGACATGGACCGTTGCGCACGTGCATGCGCGCCAACTTGGCGTAACTGAAATGTCCACCGCGTCTTTCCACAAGCATCATCCATGGCCGCGGTCGCGCTGGCCGCTACGCGACTTTCGACAAGGAAGGCGAAACCTGGCTTACTGACTGCAGTAAAACTAAGATGAATTTGCCTCTGCTATAGATTGGCTCCGCACACACGTCAACACCATGGATGAGGACTGTGCAAATCCCCAGCTCCTCGGCTGGGTCAAAGAATGGCTTGATCTAGCTAAGGAGCGCAACTCCAAAGGAATTACGACATATAAACGCGCTTACGACGCTCTCAAAGCATGTCCCCTCACATTTCAGCATCCCTTTGAGCTTCAACAACTCAAGGGTTTCGGCCCAAAGCTCTGCGAGCGGCTGGAGGAAAACCTAAAGAAGCATTGTCAGGAGAATGGACTGCCGATGCCGGAACATCCGCGGATACGGAAACAGCGAGCGCAAGAGGCAGAAGGCGATGCAGCACAGGGTGACGATAAACCCAAAAAGAAGCGCCAACCAAAGGCATACGTGCCGACGCTTCGTTCGGGGCCGTATGCGCTAATCCTTGCGCTCGCTACCCTTTCAGAGGACGACTCGTTGGGCCTAACCAAGGCGGAGCTCATTGAAATCGCACAGCCGCATTGCGATGCGTCATTCAGTGCTCCCAGTGATCCCACCAAATTCTATACGGCATGGAGCTCCATGAAGACGTTGCTGCAGAAAGAAATGGTGTATGAGCGAGGTCGCCCTCTTCGACGCTATGCGTTGACAGATGAGGGCTGGGAAGTCGCGAAACGAATTCAAATAGCAAATGGGATGCAGACCAATGTATCCGAAAGCAGCGGCATCACAAGAACTGCTCCAGCGCTGCCGCCTCCTGCAGAGCGAATACCGTCACTTTCGCCCGAACTTGCCATCATATCTGAAGCTCAACGGCTCGTGCGTGACACAGTGGCAGATGACCCGCAAGCAGCCAACGATAGCTCCATTCCCGAGTTCTCACCCGTCCGGCTTGCGCCTGGTTCATTTACAGTTCACTTGCTTCTCGACGTGCGCGAAGTCCGCGCCAAGACGGATCGCGACTATATGCAGGAGGAGCTTGCCAAACAGGGCGTCAAGGCCATTATGCGCAGCCTCGAGGTTGGCGACGCCCAGTGGATCGCCAAATGCAACGATCCGACGCTCCTGGCCCGTCACGGCGCCGAAGGCGACGAGATTGTCCTTGACTGGATCGTGGAGCGAAAGCGCCTCGACGACTTGATTGGCAGCATCAAGGACGGCCGTTTTCACGAGCAAAAGTTTCGGCTGAAGCGGTCCGGCGCCACGCGCGTCGTGTATATCATCGAGGAGATTGCTATGGACTCCGCCTCGTACAGCCGCTACGAAGAGGCCGTGGAGTCGGCCATTGCGTCGACGCAGGTCGTGAATGGGTACTTTGTGAAGCGCACGGCGAAGATGGACGACACCATCAAATACCTTGCGCGGATGACGGAAATGCTCAAATCGAAATACGAACGTAAAGCGCTGCACATTATTCCCACCAAAGTCCTCACGGCGCAAAACTACATGCCCCTCCTCACGCACTTACGGGAAACGGAACCCGAGGTCAGCTACTACATTACGTATTCGGCCTTTGCGTCGCTGGCAAGCAAGTCGGAAACCATGACGCTCAAGGACATATATCTCAAGATGCTCATGACGACGCGGCGCGTGACGGGCGAGCGCGCTCTCGAGATTCAGCGCAGGTGGAAGACGCCCTACGAGTTTGTCGACGCATATCGCCGCTGCGGCTCGGGCGAGGCCGGCAAAAAGCGGAAAGCTGACATGGTCTTTGCCGAGCTGGGTCATCTCGTAGGTAAGAAAAAATTTAGCAGAAACCTCAGCCAGAGCATTGCAGAGATTTGGGGAGACAATGCGTGAAACAGGTGCACGCATCCGTGGATGGAAGCTGATCAAGCAAATTCGCACTCTAAATTTCGTTTCATGCCACACGTGGCCTCAATTGTGCTCGATTGCATCCCAAGAATATAGTAAATAAGAAAAAATCATCATCCATGCGCCTCTAGTTTTCTACCCTCTGATGTTTCCCGTGCTGCGAACCACGGCCACTCCGCGCTAATTCGGAATGGGGTCGCAGCAATATAAGAATCCCTCAATTTTTGTTTTGAAACCGAACATGATGCATAATTTTCGTAAACCAAAATCATTTTCCTCGATGGCTCCACTCAGCTCATGCGGTAGTCGCACACACCCTGGGCGGAGCGGTTGCTGTCGCTGCTTTGGAAATTGTACGCAAGGTCAATGTCGAGGTCGCGGCGGTTCTTGGAGTTGGGCTTGACCTTGACATTGCACTGGATCTCCTCGCCCTCCTGGGCGGTCAAGACGTCCTTGAGGTAGAAGACGGTCTGCTTCCAGTGGGTGTACTTTGTATGCGGGCCGGTGGAGAAGCGGATGGGCTTGTGGCAGGCGGTAAAGTCAATATCGAACCACGAGACGAGAGCGTGGATGAAGTCATCGCGCTTGACAGTGAGGTTAAAGGCCGACTCAAAGGCGAGATCGGCGACGGTGCAAGTGTACAGGTCCAGGGTGAGAACGGCGGTGGGGTCGGTGACGACGGTCTTAATGTCGACGGTGTCGACGAGGGGCTCGGAGAGCGCCGTTTTCTTCATGGCAGTGTAGTCGAAGCCATAGACATTGTCCCAGACTACTACATTAGACTTGGTTCACACGCGCAGGAAATGGAAGGGTACATGTAGCTTACATCCAATCTTTTCTTCCTTGTAGTCGCCATCTTCGATGCCGGCAAAGAAGATGGTGGCCTTGTCGGGGAAGATGAGACCGTCCTTCTCGAGATAGGTGTCACGGGCATAGAGGACGGTGTCCAGCATGGATTCGTAGAGGAGGAAATACCCCATCCACTCGGAAATGATAATGTCCACCTTGGGGAAGGGCAGCTGAATCTCCTCCATCTTGCCCTGGATGAGGGTGATCTTGTCGGACAGGCCGTTGGCGGCGACAATCTCGCGGGCCTTGAAGATGATGGTCGACATGTCGACGCCAATAACGTGCTTGGCGCCAGCCTTGGCCGCAAACCTGCGCTGAGTTAATACGCGACGGCTCGTAGAGACGGTAACAGCTTTCAGTGAGAGCTCACATGGAGAGAATGGCAGTGCCGCAGCCAACATCGAGAACGACCTTGTCCTTAAACAGGTGCTTGTTCTGCATGATGGAGTTCATGTAAGATCGAGTGCGGACTTCGTCCTTCTGCAGAGATTGTCAGACGCTGCTTTGACTTTCATGGTAGGACAGAGGCAGGGCTACATACCAGCATCTCCTCGTGGATGCCTGTTTGTGCGCAAGGCGGGTTAGCAGGAAGGTCGTTGCACAGCATTCTCGGCGACAAATCATACCGTGGTGATCGTAGCTGCATGCGTGCGTTAGCATTTGGTTCTCCGATTGCCGCAGCCAGAGTCAACGTACCTCTTGAAGTAATGTTGCTCGCTATGCTCCATGGTCTTCAGGCTCTGCTCGGCGAGCTCGACTTCCATCTTGTCGGAGCTCATTGTGGCGGGTCTGGGGAGAGGATTCACACAGACTCGAGTACAGGAGATTGGCACAGCAAAGTCAAACACAACGTCTCAAAAGAAGATCTCAACGGACACAACGGTGCGGCGGCGGGGTGTTGATGCAGAAGGCTTGCTATGTTTGCGGGCAGAAAATAATTTATCAAGTCACCGCCTGACGCTGGGCGACGCCAAACCCCACCTCGACCTGCCCCGCCTCAGGTACCAATCTGGGAGAGTTTCTGCTTCCTTGCTTTTGTCTTTTGATTCGAGGAGCTTATATTAGTTTTATATTTCTCGAAGAGTCTCTAACTTCGTCGACTTCCCTATTCAACCTCATGCAGTTTCCATGATTTTCTACATTTTGCTGGTTGTTTTCATCTGTGCCACTCTCTTGCTCCTTCAAGAAATGTTTTCCGTTGTGATTCAGGGACCTTTTCTGACCGGCCACGCCGTATCCTAATAAGTGGTCCTTGGGTATAGATGGTCCAATAGCTAGCTTTGCAGATACCCTAGATCCGTAATGCAAAAAGGGTTTGAAAGTATTTATTTTAGGTATTTTAGTTCATGATCTATAGTCATTTTACGGCCTGTCTTTGAATCAGCCTAAGCAAACACCCAAACGCCTATACATGCAATCAAAATGAATCGACTGTCCCATCGCTTCGTCCGCCATGGTTTTCGACCGTTTTTGCAGATTATACCAGCAAGACACTGTTGATGCAGCCCTCATTCTCGGGATTGTTGGTTACCTGGGCATAGCGACCCCAAACAACCTTGCCACCGGCGGTGACGATACCGAGCTCGCTGACATTGACCTCAATGACAGTACCCTTGGTCAAGACGCCCAGCTGTGTGTACATGGGGTTCTGCGGGTTCTTCTTGACGGAGATGATGGGGAGCTGCACAGTGACGCCCAGCTCCGGGTGCGTGACGTTGGCCTTTTTGTAACGCAGACCCATCGGGCGAATGAAGCGCTCAAACTTGGGGTTACGGCGTGTAAAGTCGGGGCCGACAAACGTGGGCTTGGTGACCATGCGCTTCCACGCGCGCTGCTGAATCTTCTTGCCCGTCTTGACCACCTTGAACATTTCCTCCTCGCTGATACCGCGCACCTTGGGCAGCGGCACGCTAAACTTGGCCGCCTTTTCGGCGCGCTTGTTCTTGATGGCGCTGCTGAGGGCCTTTGCGTTTTGCGGGTTCGTGCGGTCCAGCAGGTAGGCAGGCATGGGCGTCGAGGGCTCCTTTTCGTCGGCCGTCTTGACGTTGCGCTCCTCGTGGGCCTTGATCTGCTTCTTCATCTGAATCTTTTCGTGGTGGCGCTTCTTCTGGTACAGCTTGGCCCGGAGACCGCGCAGGTTCTGCGCGTCCTGCGAGGCCTTGTGTCCCTCACGGGCCGTCTTCTTGCGCAGACGCTCCTCGTGGTCGAGACGGCGGCCGTGCAGCTTGCGCCATCTCTCCATATACTCGTTCTGAGGCTATCCGGGGGTCAGCACATCTTTTCATCTCGGTTTGGTCAGTGGCAACATACCATATTGACGGTATTAGGCGAGAATTGTACTGATCAATGGTTGCTGAGCGCTACAGCCTTGACTTTTTGAAAATTCAGAGTGGAGAGTTCATGGGCAAAAAAAGTTGGAGGCACTGTGGCGGGCGGATCCACTTGACTTAAAGTGGGTGGCTAGGACCACTGACCGGCCAAAAATTCGATGAGAGTACACGGAGTCCGGAGCTACACTGATCCGCTCGAGCTACCTACGCTCCATCGCAAGCTATTTACCACCAGTATCCCTATAACTTTTTAGCTCGCGTGCATACCGAAACTACCCTGCCGCAAGTCCTCAGTGCAGCGCATCTCCAAGCCGGGAGCAGCACAACATCGCCATGAGCCGGGCACTCCTCCGCTCCGTCGCGGAGCTCCGGTTATCTTCGCAGCGCCTGTTCGCCAGACCTGCCGCCTCAATTGTCTCGTCCGCGCGCAGCTTCAACACCACACCCCCGATTGTCGAGCCCATTCCGACAGCGCACATCAAGAATGCTGCCAATCCGACCAGCAGTCAGGCGCGGCCTATTGCTCTGAAGAAGAGTCATCCTTTGCCGCCCCCAAAGCCCATCGACGACTCGGTCAAGAACCTCCTTCCTTTCCTCGCCGCCCAGCCGGGCCACTACATCACCGTCCATATCCACGGCTTCCCCTACCTCGTCCAGGAAGGCGATCAGATCCGTTTACCGTTTCGCATGCCCGGCGTCTTGCCAGGTGATGTGCTGCGCCTGAACCGCGCCAGTGTCCTTGGTAGCCGCGACTACACTATGAAGGGCGCGCCGCACATTGACGAAAACGTTTTCGAGTGCCGCGCGACAGTACTGGGCACCGAATCGGAACCCCTACGCATTAAGATCAAGAAGAAGAGGAGGACGCGTCGTGCACGCCGGGCCACGAGCAAGCACCGATATACCATCCTGAGAATATCCGACCTGACGATCAAGACTGCCGAAGACATCGAAAGCCAATAAATGACAGGCGTTGACATGTCTTATATCCGGCGATACCCGGTTGTACCATACAGAATAGGTTTTAGAGTTCAGTGTATAACAATTCCCAGCATGTAAAGATGAAGCAGTTTACCATTATATTCGTTTGACTTGTATAGACGAGAAACAGTTTATTCATCATTTGTGCAGAAGTCATCGCCAGAAGAATTGGTATAGTATAAACGAGTGCGGTTGAAGGAAGAAAGCGCCCAACTCCAAGCTGATAAAGACCGTCGTGCTGTACGCGCGCGGGAATACAGAAAAAAATACAAACCTCCACGACAATAAAAAGAAGCAGTAACCATGAAAACACCGTCCAAGAATAGTTATAGTTCCCAATTCATCGAATCTCAAGGCTGTAGTTGTTGGTCCGTCAAGTCACATTCTTCCAGCCATTGCTTTGCGAATACTGGCCCAGTATGCTTGGGGCCAAACACTAGAAGCTTCCGCCTCGGTTGGCATACGCTCACGGCAGCGGGTGGCAACGCTTTGGATGATTCGTCCAAGAAGCTCCTCATCAATAGGGAGAGCCTTTTCGCTGAGCTCGGCGGGGTAGAGGAAGGGATCGGAGTAGTGAAGAAGTTCTTCGCATGTAGGACGCATGTGCTGCTCGCGGATGAGGCAGCGTCTCATTGTTCGAATCAAAGAGGGCGGTACGAGCAAGCCACCAGTGGCGCGAGTTGGAAACTCGATGATGTGATCCCAGTTGATAATGGCCTGGCAGCGAGCCATTGGGTTGACAATATGACCAAAAGGTGGCACACCATAGACCATCTGGTAGAGAATGCATCCAAGTGACCAAACATCGCTGGATTTGCCAAGCTTCATCAACTTGGGGCGGCCAGGAACACGCGGGCCACGGGCGCTGTTGGAATCCATGAGCGACTCGGGCGACATGTAGTTGGGTGTGCCGATTTGGGTCTCACGATGGACGTTGACAGTTTCGTCGGTCTGAATAGCATTGGCAATACCGAAATCAATGAGCTTCAGGCGGCCTTGCACGAGAACAAAATTTGCAGGCTTTAGGTCGGAGTGGACAATGTCGTGGTTGTGCACCGATAGCACACATTCCAGCATCTCCTTCCAGTAGAAGCGAATGAAGACAGGGTCGAGTCTAGCAGACTCGGCAGACTGATGGGTCTGCAAGACTTTGTCCAGAGCTCTCTCGCCCATCTCCATGACCAAGCTCAGCATTTGCTTCTCATGGTTCATTTCCCAGTCAAACAAGTTGACGACACGATCGACGCCAGTAAGCTTTTTCAGCAAGTCAATCTCGCCGAGGTAGCCACTGATGGTCGACTCATCCGCATTCTCAAGTGAGACCCGCTTCAGGGCCATCATGGTGCCATTCTCTGCCATGACCCGGTAGACCTTTCCACTTCCACCGCGTCCGAGACATTCAAGGCGGGTATATACTTTGTTATTAACCTTGAGAATGTTTCGACGCTGCTTCGTCTGAGTGGTCACAGCGGCGCCAGCAGTAGAGGTGGCAGCCTCAAGGACAGACATCTTGGGCGGCGGCGCCGGTGCTGCTCGATGCGGCGTAGTATTGCGAGCGATGGCTGTGAGAGGTTTGCGATCGGGTGACGCGGCTCTTTCAATAGCAATATCAATTCGAGCGGGTGCAATGGCCGCCTTGTCTACTCCGATAGACGACTTGCCCCATTTCTGGTGGAAAGGAATTTCATTTTCCTTGTCATTGGTAACAGGCATCTGAAGGCGACCAACGGAGACAAGATGCCCGATATCTCCTATACGGGAAGGTTCGGGGTCACGGGCACGGCTCTGCTGGGGTTGGGGTGATGTCTTGGCGAAGTCGGCACGGATTTCTACCTTGGAACCATTGTGACGGAGGTTGCCACGTACAGCACTCCCACTAATAGGGCTACCGGAGTTGAAGTCGGGATAATAAGGGCCTTGTCCATGTTCATCCAGAGCCTGACATTCAGGCTCTTGCGAGCCCATTTCGCCAAAACCTCCCTCTTCCTCACTTTGCCGACGGCGACCGCGACGAGCAGGTCCACTCAGAAAGCTGCCTGATAGCTTGCCGACACGCTTAACCCGCATCGAGTTCTGGAGGTTTGGGTTGTCCTCTCTGTTTCTTGTTGATGGGTAGCGAGACACGCTTGTGCTGCCAATAGCTGCGTTTCGGGCAGCTGTGTCGGGGGCTTCTGCGGGCTCAGCTTCTATCTCCACGGCGGAACGGTCCATGACTGATCGTTCAACATTCGAGCGACCGGATGAGGGCCCAGATGAACCAAGGCGGCTGCGATTACCAGACGAGCCCGTGGCGATACGAACAACCCGCCCCTGGGAAGGGGTGTTGACGTCAGTATCGGGTTGTGGCTCATGCTGCATTCCATCAGTACTGCTTTTGCGAGAGCCTGGTTCAGGTCTGGCGGCGACTTGGGATTGGGAGTCAGACGTAGATCGTCGCTTCGATGTGGAGCTGCCCATTTGATTGAGACTTTGAGGTGTGTTGCTCAGTCGAACCACTCTTTTCCTTGCAGGGCTCTGTTCGCGTAATGGACTCGAGTTCCTGGGGGCATCATAGGTCTGGGAGTTGCCAGCTCTGGTGCTTCGTCGAGTGGCAGCAGCAGGGCCAGATGCTGCTACACTTGCTTGGCGACGCGTTCGGGGCGGCGAGGGCGGTGCTCGGGTATTTGAAGCCGCCTCCCGGTCACCACCGTCGTCAAGTAGTGCTTTTGTGAGAGCACTCAGCTTCATAGGCATGGGTATTTCGTCCTCGGAGCTGTCATCCTCGTACTGATTCGATTGGGGCTTGGATTGAACTGCCTGGGCAGCCTGTGCTTCGCTCCGCGTCGCGGTGATTCTCGGCGGAGGTCTTCGGAGCTGACGTTGTGAGGTTCTTCGAATTGGCGCGCCGGCCATTGGAGTGGGAGACGCAGTCGCCATGGCTAAAGAGCAAAGGACGCAGTTGGTATTGTAGCAATCGCGGAGCTTCAAGAACGCGTTCTGTCGGATGTTGTTGACGTTCTCCGGGTGATATTGCTAAGCAAATAGCTAATTATCGGTTTCAAAGCCAATTTTCACGCGCTGTACTGCTGCATACCCAGGACTGCAGCAGTAGATTTTGGTCGAGTCGGCGCGTCTGTGTAATAAAAAGAATGCAGAAGATGGAAGAGCGGCAGTATTTTGGCGTTGTTGAGCCATGACCAATGAGAGTGGCCCCGGTTGCCCTGAGCAACGCCAGTACCTGACAGGGTACGTAGCCACCAACAGCACAGCTTGAGTTCGCAGCTTGATTAACAAATCAGGGAAAAAGATATTCAAGGCAAAAAATTGACAATGAGTGCTTCCCATTTGTATTATTCAGAATACTCCTCCTTTACTTTTCAATCCAATCAATGCCGCCTGTGCAGTGCAGCGTGAGCGTGTACAACGCAGCGCAGTACACCAGTAATTACAGAAAAGTGGGTGTCATTGCGATCCAGACCAATGAGAGCCCAGCAGCCATGGAGGTTGCAAACAGTGACCTGAGGCGTCTGTATGCCTGCCTGATAGCTTCAATCAACCAACAGCAACACCACAGTTCCTGACAATACGTATCGTAACTCAGCCCCTTGAGCTTCCAACAGCACGGCTCCCTGCTGCACAAGCGCGATATATTAAACAATGGATACGAAGGGCTCTCAATAGCGCAGAGAAACTTTCAACGTTGGAAACATTCAAGTACCCGGCAGACCATCACATGTGCCCGGCTCGAGTTATTTTTCTCGACCAACAAGTTGTTGGCTAGCCTGGATGACCGATTCCAAGGTTTCTGCGCGAGTGCTATTGGGTGTGCAGTTCATTATTCTACTTTCTACTCGTGTGGTCCATCTTCTTCCAAAATACAGCGTCCACCTTCACAACGGCAAAACGCAGCAACGGCCACGACCCAACTCTCGCTCGCAGCACATTTCGCCACGTTGCAAACAATTCTTTGTCGCTCGGCAACAGACTTGCGGACTGTTTTTGAAAGCAGAGCAGGTAGCAAAAGAGACCAGGAAAGCAAAAGCAGTGTCGAGTATATGCTGGCCAAAACGCGGATATGTATTTGAGATCCAGGTTTCGCACCACGCCAATCAAGGTTCTCATGAAATCGCGAGCCTCTTGAAGAACCTGATGGGCGTTTTCATCATCCAAAAAATTCTGACCAACGATTGGACGCAAGAGTGCTCTGAAAAGTAGTACGTGTGCAGTAAAGTAGGCAATGTGCAGAGATGCACGACTGTCGGGGATCTCTTCGGTCGTGTCGGGTACCTGATCTAGACGGAGAGACTGCGGCAGGGATTCTAGCCAGATGTAAAGGGAGCGCTGCAACGGCTTTGCGTGGTCCGATATATCTGTGAGATTTTGAACCCGAGAAACAGCTCGCAGAGTGCTGCCGAAAGTTAGCAGTGCGACTAGATGGTTTGATGCGACTTACAAAAAGTTACGACATATCTCGTTGACAAGACTGGTAAGCAAACAGAAGCTGATGAAATAATCTGCCGCGTTAGAAGGGTTGTCAGCCCCTGCGAAATCCGCATATGATATCGGTGCAACATTGCAGTCGTCATCGCGCAGCATGGCCGAGCGGCCGTGAGTGACAGCCCGCCAGCTATGCTCAACGACGACGGTCCACCAGAGTCGTCGGCGTAACCGAATCTCGTCTTCTGGAACTTTCCACCGGCTCGGCTCAACATGAAGTCCTAATGACTGCGCAATAGCGAGCACGGAACAAGCCAACGACCAGGCAAAGGGAGTTTCGACGGCAACTGGGTCAAAAGTAGTCGTGTTTAATAGCAATAGGCACATCTGGATCGTAGATAGACTCGGAAAGTGCAGTTCTTTCTGTAAGCAGGAGTAGGAAATCTGCCACAACTTGCTTGTGTCTGGCTTCGAGTACGCGCTGTCAAGACAAAGCTGCTCGTCCCAGGAAGTGAATGGCAGCGCGAGAGCAAACATGCCGGCTAAAACGCCAGGCGAAGTGGAACTAGTAAATTCTTCTTCGTCTTCAAGCTTTGCTACTGACACAATGGGAAGATTTTGGAATATGAAACGGAGGTAGCTACGCATGTTAGCGCGCGCGCTGTCACAGTCACAAGAGGAGATGGCTTACAGTCGCAGCAACGCCACGCCCATTTCGACACTGACGAGGTCATTCAGCAAATCTCGTTCGTTTTTGAGGGCAAGGCAGCTATCCATCGCTTCTTGGTTCTGCAGTGCTGCTTGCGGCTTTGACTGTAAAAAGTGAATTGGTGGGTAACCGACTAAAACCCCTTGAAGCGAGGGGCGACGATACGTGACCATGAAAAAGTCGAGCTCGTCAGAGGTGCTGTATGGGTAGTGCTCCAGCAAGAACGGGTCGGATTCGTTTGAATAGCCAATAAAAGATGTAGAGCGATCGTGCCTATTGAGAGTTGTCTGTGCTTGAGGGTGTGACGGAGCCTCACTCCCGATGCCGCATTCAACAATGTCTGCAACACCAGCCACGGAAGCGTTATCGTACGGAAGAGACCAAAAGCTAGGAATATCGTGCATGAATGTCTCAGTCTGCCCCAGTTGTTCCAGATCTGAAGACCACTGTGTTGGCATCATGCCCCCAAGCGACTGCTCAAATGAAGGTGTAGAGTCCATCAAACTGTGTGTGCGTTGCGAGACTGAAGCAGTGTACTGCCCTTGACCTGCAAGACTATCCACGCCATCGGCAGAATGGCTACTTGGGCTGGATCGCATTGGTCTGCTTCTGGTTCCAGCTAGAAAAGTACACGGTCTTCCTGTGCGATCGCATAATTGGCAGGGTCTTGTTGGGTCGGGAATATTACACAGAGCCTTGCGCGCCCGGCAGAGGTCGCATGGCCGTTGGGCCTTGGATCGGTATCGCCTGCTGCCGGCAGCCGTATGGCGGCTAGTCTTGACAAAAGACGATGATGTTTCCGGCGGTGTCATTGATAATATGTCAGTGCAAGGTATTACGAATTACTTGGTGCAGCTTGCATATCTGCGCCACTGCGGAACAAACGTGACTGGCTGAAAGTGGCGGTCCGGAGTCGGCGCCGGCGAGCCCCGCGTGCGAACCGGCCAAAGGGAGAATTGAATGAGGGATACGATAACAAGAATAGGTATATACATAAACGCATGCTATGAATTTGAAGATGCTATAAGATGAAAGATGGATTTTAGGCAAGTAAATTATTCTTTTATATCTCGCTGTTTACATTACATAGTTAAAGTCTAAGCTCTGGTCTCCCTCTTTACCGTTGCTCTCTATGCCTTGGCTCATTAGCTTCTTCTTCTGTCCGGTCCGGTATCGTAACAGCATGTAGATAAGAGCCACACAAGCTAGTGCTAGCGATTCAAAGCCAAGCGAGACCGAGTTTCCGACAAGATAGCGAGGTGCATCCCCGATTGGATAAATTTGAGACGCAGCTAAGCCTGCTGCGTTGCCAATTGAGACAACCATGGCAATAGCAACTGATCGCTTGTAATCGGGGTGAATATTATTCGACACCCACCTGCTGTTTGTTAGCGATTACAAGTAATCATGTCGAAAAGTCCACTTACGTTAAAAGGACAGTATTGTATGAATAAACACCGGCGCCTACAATGAACATGCCAAAATAACCAGCCGACTTATTGCTCGAGCCGATACCAACCGCATGTCCTATCATGACTAGAATCGGCGAGTGAATTAGACATATAGCGCGACGGCCGATGCGGTCAGAGATATAAGTCGTGAGACCGGTGCCTATGGATGCCAAAACATAGACTGGTATACTGAGATAGTTTGCCTGCAGTGAGGTATATCTAAATAGTTAGCTAGGAACAGCATCGGGAGAGAATCCACATACTGCATGCCCTTGAGTAGTGTGGGCAAAAAGGTGCTAAAGCCGAACATGGCAATCGACGAGCAGAACAATGCAACAGACGCCAGCCACACCAGCGGATCGGAAACAGCCAAGCCGACTTGCTTCCAAGAAAACTTATCCGTAACCTCGTACGGATGATCTCGAGCTTTCAAAAGAGCCATGGTGTTTCTCTCCGCCTCATTTAGAAACCACGCCGTCTCGGGCGTCCCCGGGAGACTGACCCAGCAGAGGGCTCCAATGGCGAACGAAACAGCGCCCTCAATGATGAACAGCCATCTCCAAGCCGCCAGGCCGCGCTGCTCGCCCATGGACTGGATGCCATATGCAATCAGCCCGCCGAGGGCCCCAGAGAGCGCAATGGAAATGTACAAGACGGCGATGCGCTTTCCCTGCGAGGCGGCGGGGTAAATATCCGAAATGACAAATGTTAGTGCCGGGAAGAGACCGGCTTCGAAAGCGCCGAGAAGCACGCGGCACGCAATGACTTGGCTGTAGTTGTGCACGAAGCCGGTGCCGAGGGTGACGGCGCTCCAGCAGATGATGGCGACGGCCAGCACTCGGCCGGGGCCGAAGCGCCGCACGGCCATGACCCAGGGCGTTTCAAAGATGATGTAGGTAATGTAGAAGAACATGGAAATGTTGTTAAAGTCGGTGCCTGACATGCCAGTGCTCTCTTCGAAGCCAAAGACTCGTGCGTTTCCTGTAAAGTCAGCGGAGATGAATGACAACGAGAGGAGAAGCAAAGAGTGCAACGATAGAGAACTGTAAAAAAAAAATCATAAAAAAAGTAGAAGAGAATTCTTGCACGTACCAATGTTGGTTCTATCCAAGTAGGCAAAGAGAACAAGAATTGACATTTGCGGCATCACGAACCAGTCAAAACTGGACAACACCCTCCTCTCTGACTCCTTGTCAATCTGGGCAGACAGGCCCATTCCTGTGGAGGCATTGTCGCCCGAGTCAAGGTCTTTTTCAGAGATTGCCATGTTTCAAAAGTATAGCATGTCTTGGTTTTAGTTGTGTTCCTCGACGGTCAAAGGTAAAGCATGCGCTGATATTGGATGTGTTGCCCGACGGTTTATACTCGGTGTTTATGCACCCTTCTGTCATCGCCCGAACCCCACGTTTTGGATACCGCCGGCAGATAATCTCCATTCGTACTGCCAATCAGAATGTAACCCAAGTTAGACTGTTTAGTCGTCCGCCGTCGGCCGTGGTCTTGGCTTGCTGCTGACCCCACCCCCACACTTGGCCGTCGGCCGGTCGGAAAGCCACAAGTCGGAACTATTTAACCTCCCTTGCTTCAGCGAGGAATTCAATAGCATCATGAGCTTGGATCATCTTCCGCCTTGACAGTTGCCTACAATCATGCCTTCAGTGCAAGGGCCAGAGCCGCTGACCCTGAGTGTCAATGCCGACCGGCTAGCGTCTGCTCTTCATGAGAGCTGCCAGTATGGTGCAGACCATCGCTACGGAAAGTAAGTTGGGCCCGAATTCCATGTTATCCATCAGGTTACATTTAGACACTTACGTATGATTAGACAGTCCACTGAGACTGGCATGGCTAGACTCAGCTTGGACGATTCGGACAAGGCAGTCCGGGACTGGTTTCTCTGCAGAGCAAAGTCACTTGGCTGTAGCACGTCGATTGACGAGATGGGCAATCTGTTTGCAATTCGGAGCGGCAAAAACCCGAATGCGCCTCCCATCATGATGGGCTCACATCTAGATACTCAACCAACCGGCGGTCGTTATGATGGCATCCTAGGTGTACTGGCGGGACTCGAGGTCCTGCAAGTCTTGGAGGAGAATGAAATCGAAACTGAGGGAAGTATCGGGGTTGTCAACTGGACCAAGTAAGTCTCCTCTGCCTTCGCCCTCCTTTGAGAGTATATGCCAATATTTAATAGCGAAGAAGGTGCTCGCTTCCCAAAGATGGCCGTCTCGTCGGGCGTCTGGGCTGGCGCTGTGCCCATTGAGGATGCCTGGAATCTTGAAGAGGTGACGCCGCACAAAGGCAAAGCCAAAAAGATGCTGCAAGAACTGGAAAGGATTGGATATTGTGGCCAGGCACCTGCATCCTACAAGTCGAACCCTTTTGCGGCTCATTTCGAGCTACATATCGAGCAAGGCCCAATCCTGGAAGACGAGGGCCGCAAGATTGGTGTCGTCCAAGGTACGTATGATGAAACCGAACCAGAGAATCACCACTAAATGCGAAGTTCTCAGGTGTCCAAGCCTTTAAATGGTTCAACATCACCGTTCGTGGCAGAGATAGCCATGCCGGGACTACACCGCTCTACGCCCGTAAAGATTCTGTTCTTGTGGCTGCCAAAATGATTGTCGCCGCCAACGCCGTCGCTAAAGCCCACGACGGCCTGGCAACGACGGGCATCTTCAACGCCGAGCCCGGAACCGTCAACACCATGGCGCATACCACAACTTTCACGCTGGATTTACGACATGTTAGCGATGAAGTGCTTGCAAAGATGGTCGACGAGTGCAAGGCTTCTTTCCAGTCAGCTGCGCAAGACACTGAAAAGGGCTGCCAAGTGGACTGGAAGCTCCTCGTCGACAGCCCTGCGGTAGTGTTTCACCAAGACTGCATATCTGCTGTGGAGGACAGCGCGGCGGCGGTTTGTGCGAAATTATCTGGAGCCGAGTCCAAGCAGCTGTGGAAGCGCATGATAAGTGGTGCGGGCCACGACAGCTGCTATACGAGCTTGCGATGCCCGACGAGCATGATCTTTACACCGACGCGAGACGGCATCAGCCATAATCCAACAGAGTTTTGCTCTGCAGAAGATTGGTGAGTGTGTTTCCTATATATAGTGTTGATTATTGTGCTATTGCGATATATCTGAAAAAGTGGCTAATTGAAGTAGTGCACTTGGAGCAAGTGTCTTGCTTGGCGCAGTGCTCCGGTACGATAAGCTGCGCGCTGATAGAGAGGACTTTGGGCATATGTCCTGATTGAGATTGTAAATGATGATACGTTTAATGGTGCCTTGTCTCTTTGAAATTGTTGTATAAAGAGTATTTTGGCGAAACTTATTCATGTAGCACAGCTGAACACGTTGAACAACTCATCAGAGCAAGGCATAATTATATTGCAGGCCAAAAGCTATTCATACCAGACTGCGTCCGTCCCACCTGACCCTGGCTGACTTGCTTCTCATCACTACTTCGAGTCAGGAATAACTCCGAAAAAAAGAAAATGTGATGATACTTACATATCTAGCAGACGCAGTGGATGTTGTTGCCACCGCCCTGGCAGCATGTACGACCACCACACTGGGAGCTAAACTGCCAGCGACCATTGCTGCAGATATAAATGGCACCATCCGGACCGGGAGCACCACCCCGGTTGCCGCAGCTGAATTGTCCGTTGGTGCAAGCTTCGACGCCGAAGACGGCGAGGGCGACAATGGCGAGGGTCTGGGCAAAGTACATGATGATTTTTTTCGAGTCGAACAGGAGCGAGTTTATTATGTTGATAAAGTTAGATGAACTTTGAATGGGAGGGTATGAGCCAGTTTAAATAATTAACAGCTGTCAGTTATTGATGCCAATGTGATGCGTCTCTATGTCTGTCCATGCAGGCAAGGCGGGTACTCCCGGGCCGCTGCCTGATGCGTTGGGTGCCGTTGTCTGGACCGAAGGATTCGCTCTGGACAAAATCGGCTTACTCTTGGTCGAAGGATTTCTCCAAAACGTGCAAAGATGTAAGACTTGCAGGATGTGGCTTCTTAAATGTTCTGCGAGACGTTGGATGTGTCCGGACGTAAAGTCGCGATGGCCATTCTCAGCTTGAATCAATTGAATGTAACCATTTAAAACTAAAAGGCCAATATTGATTTATATACGATTATCAGTCTTCCGCACAGTCTGATATGGCGCTTTCTACGGCTCTGGCGTACGATCGAACCGGCTTCTTTACGAGCTCCGGCATACAGCCTACTGCTGTATGCGGGAATGCAGGAATGCGGGGGTTGTACTCTAGCTTTGCAACACAATAGATCTCAAAATCAGCCAAGGTAAAATATCACAGTACTATGATCTTGAAAGCGCCATAACATTTACTACCATAGACACAGAGGATACATGAATCATCGGGCGCAGAGCTGGCGCGAGGTTTTGAGCTCAACACGCCGTACTACGACATGGGAGTGGTACTGCGGACCTTGTATTAAACGCATAAATTAGACTTTGTATATATATGTGTGCCTGTGACAGGGGACATTCGTTCTCTTTTTCCTGGGCTCAAGGCCCCGAAAGCTGTGGTCGTTCCCGTTCGACTATGCGCATCATCGGACGCAAGCGACGTCCCACTGCAAATTGTATGGAATCATCAACTCGTTTAATCGATATCTGAGAGGTGATTGGGCTACCGGAGCGTAAGCTGCAGATTCAATCCAGCATGATGAATCTAGAACGAGCTACCGCCGAGAGATGGTTCGTTGATATGAGGAGAAATAACTCTGTGCCGGGGTAAAGGAATCCGAGAAGGCACAACTATATGCGTAATATTGACGCATGGAGCTCGGGAATAGCTTAATTTGGGCCAGTCTAATAGTAGGCTTCTGCCGCACCCGTTGTATTGTGCTAGTAGTGTATTGATATCAGGCCATGGGTAGAAAACTTGCCATCTTTTCCTCTTTTCGGTAAAACTATCGGGTCATGGATTGGAGATGGGACTCACTTTTATCTAATAATGACAAGCCACTTATTTTTCACCCCGCGATAGCCCGCGACAGCCCGACTCGACATCCGCATACTCCTGCGCACAGTTGCATGTATGTCAAGCTCGCTGCGGAGTAACCTATAACACAGCCTGGTCTTTCATGGCATCGATGCTCCAATCAGTCCACATTAGTTGTGAGGGGTTAGTCTGGAATCAGGATTATGGGATCCATTTCGAGTGTTCAAAATTCACGTAGTCACAATTGAGCAAATCGACGGGACCCCGCCTTTCTGCAGACTGTCGCCGCCGATGGTAACATGAACTTGGCCAACGCAATCGCAAGGAGTGGTCATTTGGGGAATGGACTTGATATACTGTAATTTCGCTGCTGTTGCAAAATATTCGTAAATAATCAGCAAAGTAAAAGGTTAATTGTTTGGAGAGCGCAAATGTATTGCTGCGGACACCCCAAGTAAGCATTCCATACTGTGCTGTCTGTGATCGAGTGGGAGAGGCTTTCCATCTCGGTTCAATGAACGAAGGGTTCTTATGACCTATTTAGCACAAGCCCGTAGCTTACATGCCTCCGGGTTTTCGCGCAGATATTTTCGTGGCCGAAGCCAAATTTACTGTGGATGCATCGGAGCATTCCTCTTCTGGTAAGATGGAGAATATGCGACACGGCGTGCATTTTATTCAGCACATAATCGGCGCGGCATAGAGCCAGGCCCTTTCAAAGAGTTTTCGCCGTGCAACATATCATCAAAGGTGGGTGGATTTCTGCTCCTGCTGCGAGACAACACTACAAGAAGCAATCTTGTTCCGCTCGTACCCTTTATTTTGACGCAAGACAGAGATACCGTGGTAAACCGACACTGTCGCTACTGCGATCTTGTTTGTGCAGCTAATATCGACATTCAAATCAGTGTGCGCGTGGTCTCGAGTCAAAAACAATGGTACATCTCGTTGCTAAAAATGATCAATTTTCTAAAACTTGTTTGCAGCCGCTACTTGCGCGACCGCCACTTGAAATGGCTCGAGTTGAGCTTTACACCGCCAAGGTTGACGTGCGTGAGAATGACAATGGCCATCCAGACAAAACACAGCGTGGGCATGACCCAGGGTGTCTGTAACCAGTCAAAGACACGCTCGCTGTTGAACCACACAATAGTGGCCAGGCCAGTGCCGAGAGCAAGGCAAAAGATGATGATTTGACGAATCATGCCCCAGCCTTTGGGTATATATCCGTCGGTAAGCTGCTTCAGAATGAGGACAAAGAGAATGGTGCATGCGGCACTAATGTACGTGTAGGCAAACTAATATTTCACGTCAGTGTCGGGTATTACTTGCCAAAACGTGTCAAGTGTACTCACCACAAGGCCGTAGCGGCTCCAATTGTCTGATTGCAGCTTAAATTGGAAGCCCTGACGATCTTGGCCCTCGAGAGCCTTGTTCTTGGATTCGATTTCACCAGACACCTCGGTGTTGAAGGCCCGAAAGACATTGTTGGCCATGGAAACGGCGAGATTTATGCCCGAGTTGTAGAGCTTTTCAAAACTGCTCCACTCAGCGTCGGTCAAGTTTGCAATGCTCGTCGTGTCGTTGTCGTTGGCCACTCGAGCAACCACTGGCCAGAAGCTGTCCGGCAGCGACGATATATTCCCCAGCGCCGCGTTGATGAACCAAGTCGTGCTTTCCAGCTGCGACGGATAATCGCCGATGAATTCCTGCACCGAGGCATTGACGCTCCTGCTAACCGACAAAGTGGTGGCATGGCCGCTGAGAACATCGACGTCATTCGTCGGGTCGGCAAAGTCAAACGCGCGCTTAATCTGCTTGGCGATTTTACCCCAGATGAGCATCTGCGTAAACCCTTGCATAAAAAGGACCAGCGCCAGATGAAACGGAAAATGCAGCGCGACCCAAACGTTGCGGCGGAGAGGCGGCAGGTGAGTCTTTGCGCCGAGCCAGTCAAAATAGACCAGAAAGACAAAGTAGACGGTGGCGACGGCGGCCGTGACGAAGCCAATGGTGGTGGCGTCCCAGGCGTGCTTGTGCTTGACAATGACGAGTACCTTTTTCGCGAGCGACTCGGTGCCCTCGCCGAGAATCATGACGGTCAGCAGCGTCAGGCGCTTCATCAGATGCGTCTTGCCGAGGCTGAGCACGGGCGAGTAGTTGGACAGCAGCAGGCTGGCGACGCCCTCGGCGGCCGACACGCAGTACCAGGTGACAAAGGCGCGGCTGCGGCGGCCCTCGTCGAAGCGAAATGTGATGCCAAGGTAGACGGCGCCGGCGCCGGCGTATATAGCCATCTGGCCGAGAAGTGGTAGGCGCGTGGGACGGTAGCGGCGGACGTGAATGGCCATCCAGGCGTATTGACCCATGAGGTTGAAGCGGGAGACGGCCAAGATGATGGCTTGCGCGCGGCGTCAACAAGGTCAGCATAACGAAACGGGTTGGACGGTTTTTGTTTGATGGTGAGCTACGTACACATGGCGCGCATGGTGGGCGCATCTTGCGTGGTCGGGTTGAACGTGGGGGCTACGACGACGAAGCCGACGAGGACACCGAGCTGAATAGCCGTGTTGAGGCGTGCTAACACTACCTGTTAGCTTTGGTAATGATGATGATGATGAGACAAGGCGGCTAAAAGGCATACAAAAGATGGAATCGGTGGCGTAGCGGACATCAAAGAGCGTAACGTTGAACCATGTCAACCACAGCAGACTTTCAACGTGTTAGTCAGGCCAAATCCCTGGTGATGCAGATGCCAAAGTCGTACCAGAAAAATCCAATCGACGCTTTGAAGCTTGCGTGATTGGTGACTTCCTTGACGTCGCAGTAGGCGTTGTACGTCGCGGCAAAGAATAAATCGTAAAAGATTTCGAGCAGCGTGGGCTCTTCGTGCTATGTTTCGATATTGTCAGCGTCTGCATAGCCCCTTCAACTAAACATCAACGGCGTCCATACCCGTTGCAGTCGGGGATAGTTGTCGGGGTGTCGTCGGTGATTGGGCGCATATCGACCGTCGTCGATGCTATGGCTCTCGTCGTCTTGGTGGTGGTGGTGGTGATGATGGTCGCCGGCCTGCTTTATGGGCGTGGAAAAGACCTTGAGGCGCGACGAGGGCACCGGCTCGTAAAGCGCCTCTTTCGACATGTTGACTTATCTGCTTTACTGTTATCCGCCCCTTGCGGTTGGGCGACTCGACGTTGAGAGCGCTGATGGTTGAGATGGGAAAAAGCACAGCAAGGAATGAGGGTCGAAAGGACGTCTGCTTGCGACGCGCCCGCCCCAGGTTTGTTATATGAAATGAATGAAAGTCAGAGCCCCAGTGTGGGAACGAGCACAAGCTGTTGGAGTCGTCAAAACCGGCTCAGCCTAGCGGAAGCACTGCCGCCGGCGCATCAGGGTTTCGCTAGGCTATGCACTAATAATTGACTAGTATCGGCCGTCCCACAGGGTCCAGAACGGGACTTTGTGCAGCCTCTTTACATGGTGTCCTACTGTTGAGCCAAGTTATTGCAAATTTACATTCAAGGTGCTCCTTTGGCCAAAATGACTGCAATGTCTAGTTGGCCATGGTCGCCAAGTTGCAGTCAGGAGTTCAAGTTGGACTCAAAAGTGGTAAATGACGCGGCTTCACCAAAGGTTTCCGCATGGTCTTACATGCACGCCGAATGCCGGGCTGGGTGAGCCCCTAGCCAATCCCGCCACGGCGTAGTCGGTAGTATTGTTTGGTGCTTACGGGGTCGCTACGCCCGGACCGGGATTCGCTCCAAAATGACGATAACTCTTTCAAGGGGGATAATGGATGACGAGCCCCAATAAGACAATGACAATAAAACGACGAGGCACAAGATTGGCCCTGTTGAACCTGCACACAAGTCATTCCAGCCAGCCAACGCCCGACAAAAGAAAGGCAAAGAGTTTTCGATTAGATGAATTGCAGCGGCTCGTCGAATCATCTTGTCGTCGGCCAACAATGCCCAGACTAAACGAGCCTGCCCTGCGCCCTGTGGGCTCTTTGCACCGCCCCAGCTTGCGACCCAGCTAACGAGCGAGTGTTGACGCCGCATCTGGACATTTTCTTTTCATTCGAATGGGAAAGATGACGCAAGCTAGAGCGACGGCAGCTCTGCCGAAAGCTTATGAAAAAAAAAACCCCCGAGAAAAAAAAACAAGAGGAGGAGAAAGAGACTGAATGAACGCTGATTCATTGATTCGTAGGGCAAGCAAGTGCGGCAGCGCTAGAAAGAGATAGCGTCAGACACTTGAATCGCCATCGCTCGGCACACGGCATCATCACTGCTGATCGTGTTGACCTTGTTGGTTCATTGGGCTTTTGGGTGAGACAGAGGCACTTCATCTTCAGTTTCTTTTGCGACAAACTTGTGGAAATACCCAGCCTTACAGAGATGGGGTCGCCTGGACCCGAGACGCCCGTTGGCCGACAGTGGGCTCCATGAAACTCAAAACTCGAGCGCCACAATTCTCGCGACTTTGTTAGCCGGCAGTTGACTCATGCTGGGGCAATGGGGGCTTATGATATTGGACCAGGGCTATCCTCGCCGATCGATAAGCTGTGGATTTGCACGTTGCAGCGAGTCACACATATCCATTTGCGAGGAATGATTTTCCGAGAAAGCTTCATGGTAATAAAACAAGGACGCCATGTTTCTTCTGCCAAGCCTCACTTTTTTTTCCAGCAAAGTTCCGCCACTCAATGACAAGCAGGCGCATGAGAACTCGGTATAATAGCGACAAGACAGAGTCGTAAAGTGCACCTCTCAGAGGCGGTTTTTCCGCGCCATTGGTTACATCCCGTCAAAACCGAGGTGGCGCGGGAGATGACATGTAAGGCTACCACATACATGCAAGAGTACCCGAATATGGACCAAGAAATCTGAAGGTTGAAGCGCGTGATTCATTATACGCTTTTCCTTTCTTTCCTTGTTTCGTTTTTTTTTTTTTTTTTTTTAAAGAGCGTGTGATTACTATGTGACTACTCTGTACAAGTCGTGAAATGGCCAGAGCACATTCAAAACAGTCGTATAACTGCGCACGGGACGATTGTACCCTTCAATTCTCCCAGCTGCAATGAAGCAGCTATTTATGGTTCCGCTTGGCCACCTTTTTCGGTCTCATTTCGTTTTTATACAGCGTAAAAAAGTCGTCAGGCTCCGTCGGGTGCTCCCCAGTCACATCATGAAAGGCCGTGGTGGAAATATAATTGGTCTTGCCCTCTCGCACCAGGCTGTAGTAATCGAGAAGGTATTGCTGTTCCGAGGGATCAATGCCACTTTGCGACTTGAGGACACGCTTTGCTTCCGCTCTTTTTTACATCATGTTAGTCTCAAGACCAGAAAGTAGATGAAAACAGTTGTACATACTCTGAAATATTCTCAAACTTCATGTCGGCGCCAAGCACCTTGCTAGCTGACGCTGCGAGCTCCTCGCCGGCGCAGAGCATCGGACCTGGATACTTTAGTATGTTGAAGCGACGCAAATTAATGTAGTGTTAGTCTCACCTGTAACGACCATCATCTGCCCGCGATGCCGATCATCGAACCCGTGCTTGCCGCTTCCCGTCAGAACATGGCCTGCAATGTTTGCAATGTCCTACATGAATGGCCCAATTAGCATGTATATAACGGTAGAAAGAGAGGTACAAGGGGATATTGGAGCCACATACCCCGAGAGCAACAGGCGCAAATTTGTGGTTTTCGCCAATAGGTAAAGGAAGCGTAGACTCGTTCTTGACTATCGCTTCATAAAGCAGTAGATTCTCCGCGTAGAACCCCGCGCTGTCACAAGTCTGTTAGCAACTCAACTTATTCTTCGAGAAACTGCGTGTAATTGAATACACCTGCGTACCGAATAACACAGGGCGAGCCGCCTGTCGGCGTGCTGGCATCGCCCTTGCTCTGCAGCACCAGCGTCTCCAGATCGATAAATTCGCGCAGGCGCGGCTGCTTGTCAGCGGTCGCGTAGTCGCACCCAGCGCTGCTAATGAGCAGCACGTTGGCGATTTCCGCCTTTTTGGCCGCCTCGACCAGCTCAACGCAAATGTCGTACTTGTCGTGGTGCGCCGGCGGCACGAGGCAGATGGTGTCGCAGCCGGTGCTGCGCAGGACCTTGGCCATCTCGCGGACGCGGCCGGGCTTGTGCTGCACGACCTGCGCGCCGGCGGCCTCGAGCTCCTGCGCCTTGTCCGACTTGGCATTGAGCGCCAGGCCGACGACGGCTTCGGCTTTGCGGGAAAAGTCGCGGTGCTGCAGGAGGAGCTCGGCGATGGCAAAGCCAGTCTGGCCATCGACTGCCGTGACACAGATTTTGCGTGTCATGATGGTGTTGGGAGTATTGTTGAATGAGCTTTGCGGTAAAGTCTGGTTTCTGTCTTTGGGGGTCGTAGATGATGGACAGTGAACAGGAATGCAGTAGAATCTAGAATCCGGCAACTTATACCATTCGTTGCATATCGATGGGTGACCAATCTCTTTATACACAAATATGCAGGACATTTTATCATCAATGACGAGTTACATTCACCTCTCCGTACGACATCCATGACATGCTCAGAATCCGCGACTCACAGTGACGTAACAGCTCCTCTGGCGTCTTTGATCAAGCCACCTCAAATGAGCGACGGCCATCTCTGCTAATAGATCGTCACAGAATAAGAATGAGGCTGAGATCGGAGAGGTTGCCAAGTCTGGGGTCAACAACCTTATCACATAGCCTATTGCATCAACTTATCGCCAAGCAGTAGCCAGATGAACTAGACACGGGCCTCTAGAGACACATTGGGGTGGTGTACCCACGGTTTATATTACGGAATAGTTGAATGCGCCGCAGTTGATTTATAGGTTGTATTGTCATCGTTTCGTGATGTAAAAGATATGCTGAAATGTAGTCGCGGGTAGTGGAGGGTACGGTGACGAAATAGGGTCTACCCGCTCGCACGACCCGAGACGCGGTACGTCATAACTATAAAATTCAAGATCCGAGTCGATACATGACAGGAGAAGAGTAATGCACGATTCAGAAACTCCATAATGACCTATGCATACCTGACCGGATCATTGTCCCTCTTAGTTCACAGACTGATGAATCGTGACACAGCCAGCAGAGGCATCAAATTAGGATAGCAGTGCGCCTCGCTTGGAGTGCTCAAAATGTATGCGCCCAGCAATAATGACTTGAATAAATTCAAGTCAAAGACTGACATGTCCAGAGAAGTGTACTAGGCAAGTAATGCAGCTATTTCTGACCTAATTAACCCTCTTGCCTCGCTAGGTCGAGTCCCATCGCGCCCCTGCGATTGCTCCGTGGCCCCTGTTTCTAATCTTTTGCTGCCACATCAACCCTTTTTACTCGCCACATCTCTCTCTTCCAACGTCAATCGCATGACAGCATAGAACCATGCTCCCATTGAGGCGGAGCATCCGGCTCAGCGTGCCGCTGCTAGCACTCCTCGCCCTCGTGCTCTTTGCAGGCGCCGCCTGGGCGTCGGTGGGCGACCAGCTGCCCGAGTTCAAAGACTGTGTCCAGGTGCGTTTCCCGATAGCTCATAATCGCAGCCATAGATGTCGACTTTCACGGAGCCTGGAGATGCGAAATGAGATGATTAAGAGGCTAATTGAAACGTGACTCTAGGTCTGCGAGGCTGAAAACTGCCGCGAGGGACATCAAACACCAATCCGTACGTCAACCACCCCCCCCCCCGTCTTGTCGCATCGACCGAACAGCAACACTTGCCCTTTGTCCGAGAGCCTCAAACTGACAAATAAACCACCTTTATTAGCCCTCCACAGACGCCTCCTCCTCTGGGATTGCCCCGCCGAGTGCGACTATGCCTGCCAACACATCATCACGCGCCAACGCGTCGCCTCATCATCACGCGTCGTGCAATTCCACGGCAAGTGGCCCTTTTACCGATTCCTCGGCGCGCAAGAGCCGTTTTCCGTGCTCTTTTCCCTCGGCAACCTCTGGGCACACTACGACGGACTCGCCAAGATCCGCGCGCGCGTTCCCGCCCGCTACCCGCTCCGGCCCTTTTACGTGGCCCTCGCGTACGTCGGCATCGCCTCGTGGGTCGCCTCGGCCGTCTTTCACGTCCGTGATTTCCGCGCCACCGAGCAGCTCGACTACTTTGCCGCCGGCGCCAATGTACTCTACGGAACGTACTATGCGCCGGTCCGCGTGTTTCGTCTGGATCGCCCGACGCCGACGAGGCGATCGGCGCTGCGTGCGTGGACGTGCCTCTGTGCGCTGCTGTATGCGGCGCATGTGGCGTATCTCAAGGGCGTGCGCTGGGACTACCAGTATAATATGACGGCGAATATTGCGGTCGGCGCTGTGCAAAACGTTTTGTGGACTTGGTTCAGCGTGCAAAAGTACAGGCAGTCAAGGCGGCTGTGGACGGCCTGGCCCGGTCTGGTCGTCGCCTGGGTCATGCTCGCCATGAGCATGGAGCTGCTCGACTTTCCGCCCTGGCTGGGCCTGATTGATGCGCATAGCCTGTGGCACTTGTTCACGATTGCGCCCACGATCCTGTTTTACAAGTGCGTTGTCGAATTCCCCTATTCTCGCTGCAACGGATGATGCTAATGTGGGTAGTTTTCTCGTCATGGACGCCACGGCCGACATTGCCTCGACCGAGAGACTAAAAGCATAGAGTGTAGACTTGGGCTGCTGTGGGATCGGCGTTTGTGCTTTGAATCATCGACACTGCATACCCGTCATACTTGATCCGTTATATTGCAGTCGTTTAGCAAGCAATCCAAGCTGATATCGATCCGATCGAAGCCAATAGATACAAATTCAAATATTGAAACAATGAGCCACCATTAACAAGGTATACTATTCATCTTTTCATCACATGTACGCCCGATCCCAAACAAGGATACTTTAAAAAAAACATTACACAGTCTTAGCTTCATTGTTCACTCTTCCTCTTCCGGCTCACCCGCTTAGCAAGTCACGAACAGACAGCCCCCGCGCGTTGGTTGTCGTGCCTCGACGGTCCGCGTTGAGCATCAGAAGCGCCGCCGTCGCCTCGTGGTCCAGCTCCGTCTGCGGGTTAAGCGCGGGGCTCGTCACCGTCGACGCCGCCGACGTGGACGTGCTGCTCCTAGCGTAGGGCCCGTGACGCTGAGGCCCAAACGCGGGCGACGGCGTGGCCGACAGCGTGAAGCCGTGATGGCGGTATTCTGGGGCGGCAGCTGATGATGTTGTCGACGAGTACGAGTGGTGCCGCGAGCGGGCGTCTTGCGCGTGCAGAGCCGGCGAGACGGACGGCTGGTGATGGTGCTGCTGCGGCGTCGGGTAATGGTGGTGTTGGCTATCGGGGCGTGCGGTGAATGTGGGCGATACGGCTTCCGTATCAGACATTTCGACATCGGCCGGCTCGTCGCCGTGAAAGGTTGGGTGAAATTCGCGAATCGACGGTAGCGGGTTGCCCGAGGCAGAGATGTCGCCGCCGCGGTGGTCGCCGTCGCCGCTGTGCTGGGCTTTGAGCTGCGACACGCAGTCTTCGAGATAGCGAATATACTCAATCGATGCCTGTCGCTGTTAGTCTTCATTTGATCTTTGCATCGGTTCAATGGACTGAGGGTAAAAGCCGCGCATACCTGCAGAATCGCCAGCTTGTGCATGTCGCCGGTGCAGGCGGGAATCATATCCTTGAGCACCCCAAACTCCTCATTCATCTTGCTGCGCCGCCTCCTCTCAATCAGGCTGTGAGCCGTCTTGCGGGCAATCTTGCGTCCGGCCGCGCTCGTTGCGCTCGGCTGCTTCTTACCGGCGCCGGTCTTGCCGGATGCGCTCCCTGCGGCGACCACGCTACCACCATTCCCCGTGCTGGCCGTCGCCTTGGCCGCCTTGCCGCCCGCTCCTGCTGCTCCTCCCTTACCGGCTGTGCCGTCTTTCGAGGCTGATGGCACCGCGTCCTCTTGCCGAGGCTTCATCTGGATAATCTTGCGGGAGCGGGTCGGCGGCGGCGGCAGGGCAAAGGCGCTGCCGTTGACGTCCTTGGTTTCTTTGGCGGCGGCGGTGGCAGCAGAGGATCGACGGCGAGCCTTGACCGTCTCGGCGGCCTGCATTGGATAGGATGGCGGGCTCGTTTGCTGCTGCTGCTGGTGCGGCTGCTGGCCGTGGCTGTGTTGAGCGGCAGCAGAGGTCGTTCCGGGGAAGAGCTTATCCGGGGATGTACGCGCGGCGTCGTGGAGGGCAGGAGGGGGCAACTCAAACGCCAGGTGGAGCGAAGCGATTTGGTTGGCGCCGTCTTTTGCCTTGAGATCGGTGGACGACCCGGGTGTAGGGGGTAGGCCGGGACGAGGCATTGTGATCTGTAGTATTTTCTTGGTGTCGTGTGCCGTCGTGTAGAGCAAACGCAGGCCGGGACCGGGCTGCAAGGTTCCGGGCTCTTTTGTGGACTGGCACGCCGTCGACGGGCACGACGTTATGGAACTGTATAATGGGCTGGCTGCAATGAGGCGCCCAGACTTGGCCAATGTGACTGTCTTTGTTGACAACGGATTGATAATGGCGTCTTGTGTCGAGATAAGGTTGTGGATGGGTAGCTGGCCAATGGGATGAGGCAGGCGCTGTAGTAAACGGCACGGCCGCGCGGTCGATTCGTGGCTTATAGTGCGCCTGCTTTCTTCTCAATCTCAATTTTCGAGACAACGATTATAGATAAACCGTCGTTGCCGTGAGCAAGTCTGTGAATGAGGACTGAAGAGGTGTCCCGAGGCTGCGTGATGGGGTATAGGCTACCCACAGTATTGGCTTCTCTGGAATCACGCGTGGCTCTCAGCCCTTACAAAAAGAGGTATTCGATCATTAGAGAATGGCGCAATGAAGGGGTTAAGGTTTCCAGAGAATCTTGGGTGGCCAAGAGCAGATGAAAGAGTGAGTGACAAGTTTGTGGGGGGCCAAGCGCAACGTTAGATGCTAGAATGAGAAGATATGGTAACGGCGGAGCAGACTATTGCACACAATCAAGTGTTGTTTATCTTTTATTTTGGTGCAAAGGGGAAAAGGGATAGATTTGTAATTGAGCACGCGAGTAGCAAGAGTAAGAAGAACAGAGAGGTCAAGATGTGAAACGGTGGTCAAGGTTTGGAAAGGGACAAGCAAGATAACAACACGGAGGGGGGGGAGGATGGGAATGAGAGATGACGTTTCTTGCCGCTTTGCTTCTTTGGCTAGCCCGTCTACGGGGGGTGAACGAGTAAGTAGGGTCGTGATAATTTTACGTTATTTTTTGTTTCCTTTTTGAGCGAGTAAAAAGGCTGTGAGAGTGGCCACGAGGGCAAAAGCTTGGATCGTTCTGTACTTGCAGGGGACGAAGACGGAGAGCGGTGCGCCAGGCCACGCGCCCATACTGTTGGTAACGGAGGACTTTGGGCGATGAAACTAGCTGAAAAGGGGAGAAGCTCGAGACCTTCATGTGAGAGCAACAGGAAAAAGATGCAGGTAACTAACTAGAGAGGAACGGGAGAAGAGGGAAAAAAAAGAAAAAGAAAAGCAAAGGGGGTGAAGGCTCAATTGACCAAGCAGCATCGAGCAAATGGTCGCGTGCTCGCCAAACAAGCAGCCAAGCCCGGTGCAACCAATAGCAGCACACGGCTAGCCCATGTGCATGGCATGAATGGGCGATGATCAAAAAGGCACATGCAACAGAACGAGACAGACTTGTCAAGCCTCAAAGCGTAAATAGTACTTGGCGACAAGACTTGGTTCATTTTCCGTAACTTGCTAGTCAACTTGTAGAGATGCTAGTCAGGTTGTAGAGACTTGTTGATATTCGTAATCACTTGTAATACTTCATCTCCCTTATTCTTCTCCACCATTTGCCCCCATTGATTGGCAGTTGCAATCGCTCCACAAACTTGATGAACCCCTCATCCTTGGCTATTTTTTTCATTACCGTTTTGTCTTTTCATGCCCCCATTACTCTCGTTCCACAAAGTTGACCAGTCAGGCTTCGCCAAAGAGCTCGCGTGCCTGGCCTCGTGCTCGGTGCTCGTGTGCTTGCTTGCCCCCCGTCGCATGTGCAAAGCTGAACATGGGTTGTATTTCAGGCAGGTCGGCTAGTCGCCATCATCTCCTGTTTTGTGACTTCTTCTGTTTCCCCTCGACCTCCCGCCCTTCACCGTGGAGGAACGTGGGCAAGTGGGCTCCCGGCACTTCCACCCCTGCTTTTCCGCTTTTTGCAGTGAAAATTTGCCGATGCTCAATGAATCAATGTTGTCGCCGTCGAAAACAGGACAGCTGGCTCATCTATTCATCGAGCGTCTCTGCAACAAGTCGGTCGGCAATAAAAGCCCGACGATGCGTGCCCAACGCTCATTCAGAGGGACCAATGCTCCGTGTCTAACCCTTGTCGCCTGCCCATAGGCCACGATGCAGTCCACCCCGCCAGTATTGGTCAGTTCAAAACTCGCCCAATTAAATTCATATAATGTAGAAAACGCCGTGTGCAGCTGCATTTATATCAGTGCCGTTGTTTCTCGGCCTCCGCTGCAGATACGGTCTCGCGCGTTTCGCATGTATATGAAACTCGTCTTTGACTGATTCGTCTCAGTGCCGGTTTGCAACTGTCGCAGTCGATTGCGGCGCTGCGACTACTAATGCGCTCTTTGCTTTTTGCTACGCCACGCATCGACACGGCACGATGAATTGCCGTTGACGCAAGTGGCAGTCACGGATTCCGCGCTCACCCAGGATGTTGTAGTCGAATAGAGCTGCTTTATTATTAACCACGCTTGAAGCTACTCGAAGTTAGAGACTACCTTGACTTTGTGTCTACACTACCATGGCGCTCTGTTTCGCCAATTACGTTCATTTTGTCGCTTGTGTGGTTGCATGGGCAGCTGCGAGTTGGTGATCGCGACAACGTAAGTCTGACTGACTCGCAAACGCCGTAAGTCATCCACCATCGACCAGCCACAAAGTCATGATACATGCTATATGATCCAGCAAATATCGCAAACCGTATCCGTACGCATGTGCGATGAACGAGCCAAATCCAGCATCCCCAGATCGCCTATCGATCGTGTGTACGGATTAACTACTTACGATTAGTCTGGACGTTGGCCACCCACGTTCGCCCACAAATATCTGCACGTGATTCAACTCCAGGACGGGCCAAACCAAAACAAGTCCATCGACCCTTGCAGGCACGGACAAGCGAAGCTACTAGTTAGTCGGGCAGAAAAAAATTCCCCCGAAAGCCCCTCAACGCTCTGCGGAGTAACGGGCTGAGCTCGGGCAAC
Source organism: Beauveria varroae (assembly GCA_030780425.1). Classification (NCBI taxonomy): domain Eukaryota; kingdom Fungi; phylum Ascomycota; class Sordariomycetes; order Hypocreales; family Cordycipitaceae; genus Beauveria; species Beauveria varroae. The sequence continues at coordinate 86,088 of JAPFUP010000107.1, forward strand.
ATGGCAATAATAATATCGTCATCCGGGTATGTGCCAGGACGAATAAAGCCCGCTGCGGATATAGCCTCTACGGCACAAGTGAGACCATGACGACCATAATTTCCTTTTGCACGGCACAAAATCACGCACTTTGGAATCATATATAGAAAAGAGTATCACAAACCCTAATCAGAGTAACAAAACCAGAGCAAAAATTTTAGAAAAAAAAAGGGACAAGCAAAAAACAAGTCCGGCAAAAGAGGGATCCTTGATTTGTGCTACGCCGCCTGTTTCCCGCATCTCTCTCCCCTCTCAAGAGGGGCTTCCTAAAATCGACCCCGCCACCCAGAAATTGCTGCTGCCGCCGCCGCCCGCCGCCGCCGCCGCCGCCGCCCTCCTCCTCCGCCTCCGCAACTGTTGCTCCTCCCGTCGCTACGGAGGCAGCAGGCAGCAGCAGTAGGCAGCGATGCATATGATGCAACATCCCAACCCTGCCGCGCAGGCGCAGGCCGGAACCGACGCCGCGCAAACACAAAGCGTCGCACCGATGCACAACGGCATGCAGCACCAGCAGCAGCAGCAGCAGCAGCAGCAGCCTCGAATACCCCACGGCGGCTACGAGCCTGCTGCTGCTGCCGCCGCTCTGCAGCCGTCGCATCAACCGTCGCAGCAAACGCCGATGCCGCAGCACCAGCACCAACACCACCAACAACAGCACCGCCGTTATGCGCCGGCCAGCTCGCCGACATTCTCCTCGGTCTCGTCCTCGACCGTTAGTGGTGCCGGTGCCGGTGGCGCTACGAGCGCAGCCAGCCCCTCGGCCGCGCCCGTCGGCCGCCTCGGCCACGTCCTGCATACCATGCAGCAGACGGGCTTCCACGCCTGGGGCTTCGTCATCTACCGGGGGTGTTCCTACGCCGACGACGCCGCCTGGCAACGCTTCATCGCCTACATGAAGCAAGAAGTCCACAACACGCTCCTCGCCACGCCGCGTCTACCCCCCTCCACCACTTCCACCACTTCCACCACTTTCACCACTTCCACCACCTCGCTACTCGACACTTCGGGCCGGCAGCTCGCTCCCTATCTCGAATGGACCGTCATCGAGGATCCGCGCCTCGAAAACGCCTCCAAGGACGCCGTCCGCGCCCACTTTGCCTCGTGGGCCGCCGCGCGCTCCCCGCGCCGCGACGGGCCCGGCGCCGACGGGCCATTTATCGAGTCGCACGTCCCGCGCTTCATGTACTGCGTGTACGTCGACCAGCGCTGTCTGCGCACCCTCGCCGCCTTTGACGACTGGCTGCGCCTCGACCGCAACGGGCCCATGCAGTACCTCGCCTGCGCTCTCGTCGACAAGAACTGTCCGCCGGATGGCGAGGGCGCCGCCGGCATGCCGCTGGTCGATGGCTGCGACCGCTACTACACTGGCTGGATGTACGCGCACGTCGGATCGCTGCCGGAGCTGTACAACACACTCGGCCACCAGAGGCTCATCTCGGGACCTAATAACTATGCGCGGCCCCCGAGGATATACCCGGGGCATCTGTACGGCGCGTCCGTGCCGCCGTGATAAATAGAAAGGAGATTGTCGAAGGGGCGGGGGGACGGACAGTTGGGCGCCGGAAAAAGTTTGGCGCGGTTACGTTTATGATATACCAGGATGCCCGCCGAGGTCCGGGCTGCATATTTGTCATTCTATATACCATAGTTTAGCCTGCGTTGAAAGTTATAAAAGTTGCTTAGTTCCTTGACAGCGGCAGACGCACATTTGAACACATGATTCTGATACGAGGCCACAAGTACAAGCACACTGTTACGAGTAAACTATATATTAATGTGATATTGCAAATGGCTTCAATTGCAATCAATAACTTGCATACGCTAGTGCTCATAATACATGATTTTCCTAATTTCTTTTACATCTAAGCCTCATTGGAGGGATACTCGACCTTTGTGGTTGCGTTAAACTCCTCCTTGATGATGCGAATGTTGGTGAAGCGGGTAATGATGTGGCTGCTGCCTGCCTTGTCGTCAGTACCCGAGGCGCGCGCACCACCAAACGCCTGCTGACCAACAACGGCACCCGTGCTCTTGCAGTTGACGTAAAAGTTTCCAGCGGCGTTGCGGAGCTTCTCCTCGACGTCGCGGATGATGGTGCGGTCGGCGGCAAAGACGGAGCCAGTCAGACCATACTCGGTCGTGGTATCGACGAGCTCGCAGACCTTGGCTAGGGCATCGGGGGCGGCGTCGTCGTAGACGTAGGCGGTGATGATGGGACCAAAGAACTCGGTCTTGAGGAAGCTGTGGGTGGGGTTGGTGGTCTCGTAAACGGTGGGCTTGACAAAATAGCCCTTGGACTTGTCATATGTACCGCCAGCGAGTAGTTTGAGCTCCTTGTCGTTCTTGGCCTGGTCAATGGCACCAGAGAGCTTCTTGAACGAACCCTCGTGAATGACAGGGCCAACAAAGTTGGCGTGATCTTGAGGAGCGCCCTGCTTGAGCTTCTCCGTCTCCTCGACGAGGATCTTCTTGAACTCGGGCCAGATGGACTTGGCAACGTAGATTCGCGAGGTGGCAGAGCACTTTTGGCCCTGGTACTCGAAAGCACCACGGACCGTCTGGATGGCGGCGTTGTGGACATCGGCGGTCTGATGGACAAGGTGGAAGTTCTTGCCGCCAGTCTCACCAACGATACGGGGGTACGAGCGGTAGCGGCCCTCGCTAACACCCTGGCCAATGGCACCGTACAGCTTGCGGAACACGGCGGTGGAACCAGTGTAGTGCAGAGAAGCAAATTCCTTGTGGGCGAGAACTGTCTTGGTAATCTGCTCTGGATTACCGGGAATGAACTGGATGACGTCTTTGGGGAGGCCGGCCTCGAGCAGGATCTGGTAGACGAGCCAGTTGGAAGCAATGGCATAGTCAGAGGGCTTCCACAGCACGACGTTGCCCATCAGGGCGGGGGTGCCAACGAGGTTACCGGAGATGGCGGTAAAGTTAAAGGGGGAGACGGCGTAGACGAAGCCTTCGAGAGGGCGGTACTCGAGGCGGTTCCAGACACCATTGGAATTGTGAACGGGCTGCTCGTTGTAGAGCTCGTTGGCGTAGTGGACGGCGAAGCGGAAGAAGTCAGCCAGCTCGGCGGCGGCGTCAATCTCAGCCTGCCAGGCGTTCTTGCCCTGACCGAGCATGGTGGCGGCCATAATGTCGTATCGATACTTGTTGGCGATGAGGTCAGCGGCCTTGAGGAAGATGGCAGCGCGATCGGCGAAGGGGAGGTTCTCCCACGCGGGCTTGGCGGCGAGGGCAGCCTCGATGGCCTTGTTGACGTCGGCATTGGTGGCTGTGTGGTAGTTGGCCACGACGCTGGCGTGCTCGGCGGGGTTGTTCTGGGTAGAGAGGGAGGACGATCGGACCTGAACATGTTAGAGCAAGCCAGAGGCTATTGGCTGTAGCGCGACACGTACCTCCTTGCCGTTGACGACGACGGGAACGTCCAACGGCAGAGACTTTTGCATCTTCTCGAGGGCAGCAGTCAGACCAGCACGCTGGGCGGAATTCTTGGCGTAGTGGTGCTAGAAGGGAAAAGTCAGCAGCCATTGGAAAAGATGGCGATCAATTAACGTACGTTGGGCTCGTTGTAGACGGCGGGCGACTTGAATGAGGCCATCGAGGCAACGGAGCGAGCCTGGACGGCGCGGCCAGCCACGCGGAGGCCAGCCTTGCGGAATACGGCGGATTGCATCATGTCTGAAAACTATGTGTTGAAATCAACCAGACTTCGACAATTGAAGGTGTAGAAAGGGATGGTGTGGAGGACAGAAAATGTGGCCAACCTGGGGGTGATGAACGTCGGAAGCACAATGTTTTACTTGTCGTAACTGCCACCCGACATCGCCACAGCAGCAACACCAACTAAGCTTTTTTAACTGGGCAACTGGGGAGAGCTGCCAAAAAAGAAAAATTACAGCGGTCTTGGTGGGCCGGCTTAGCACGGTCTAGCACACTGCGGGGGTCATAGTGGGGCGGGACCCCAGCCCGGAGCGCTGTATTTGGGGGAGTTGGAGACTCGGGGGACCGCTGAAGTCGCACGCTGAGCTTGGAAGCCGCACCAGGCACACCAGGTTTCAGTCAACTGGCTGGGAAACCACCGGTCTCGCTCTCCACCCGGCGTTTGACTCGCCGCAGCCACCCGGCTACGGGGTGGATGTCAGAATGATGAAAGATCGGGTAATGAAATCAGGGCGTCTTGCAGACGAAGAGGGAAGCAGACACTAGGATATTAAGAGACTTTACGTCTAGCTATCAATGCCTCAAAGCATATGGCAGGAAATCACTTGCAGATTAATGCAGCTGGTGTGGTACAAGATTTAACTGAACACGACAAAGGAAAAAGAAGGACCTTGTTAGTCCCAGGTATCTCAAGCTCCCATAACCCACGCCACGCCCCGCCCGGAAGACCTCACCGACTCGGACACAGCCTCCGGCCGCCACGAAAATTCATCAGGTCACAATGCTAGCGTCATCTTGATCGGCTCTGCATAATTCATGACCGGGGTACATTACCGGCTACTTTGCGCAATACCGGCACCGTCAGACCGTACGCCTGCGTGGGACCCTCGGCGTCATGCTGATCCTTTTCGACATTGATGCGAATGTCCAGGCTGCCATCGTTGCCCTGCCCAAATGCGTCGCTCGCCGCCTTGTGCTCCGTCCCGGCTCCGACCTCGCCCTTGTGCATCTGCGCGTGGCCGTCCTTGCCGGCAAAGCTCTTCGTCTCCGTCTCGCCGTTGGTCAGCGATGCCTGGTTGTTGGGCGAGTTTTCCGTAATCATGGCAAAGTTGCGGCTGGGCATGGTGCACTTGTTGTGATTGGCCGTCTTGGGTGTGCTGCCGGGATCCCTGTCGAAGAGGTCCAGCATGGTCTCGTCCGTGTGCGCGTCCAGGTGGTGGATCTTGTTGCGCCGCGCAAGCAAGTTGGCAACCGCCTGCGGCGGAGGTTTGTTGACAATGGCCGACGATACAATGTTGGCCATGTATCGGTAGTCTTCCTCGACGGGGATTTTGAGCTTGGGGTTCGAGTAGAAGCGACCGAGCGCCGCCAGATGCACATCGCCGCCGAGAATTGTCACGCGAACATTGTATTCCGCGGCAATTTGTTGCATGCTCTCGATGAGCTCCCGGCGCTCAACCTTGTGTGTCTTGGCAGTATAGTGGTCGTCGAGATCGTCGAGAAGATCAACGCTGCCGTCGAAGTGATTGAACAGACCACCACCGATTCCGAAGCGGCGACTCAGAAACTTGATAGGCCCAATGATCGGGCTTCGAAGGATGTTTTCCAACCAGGTGAGACGCTAATCGGTCAGCTTCGTTGGTATTGTTTGGAAAGGTATACGAACCGGATACGCAATGGGAATACCCAGCAACAGGATAAGATGTTGGATGGGCTGCTCCGAGTCGGCGGCAGCCTGCAGCTCATCGCGAAGGCGCTGGTACAACAGCTTGTACGTCTCGGGATAGTTGACCTGGTGGCGCGTTCGCTCCGTTCGCGCATCTATTCCGAGCATGGCCATGCGTGCGCCAAGGCGCGCATACATGTTGAATGATCGTTCGGCAACGTACGGACCAGGCTTTGCGCCGATGATGTACTGCGAACCGGGTCTCTGCTCGGCGACGAATGTGTTCACGAGCTGTGCCGGGTCAGCCCCGTCGCCGTGAAAGTCTATATCGTCAGTGGCCACACGGTACAACCTGAGGAGCTGAAAGTCTTACCAGATGTATATGTCGAGGCCGGCGGCGCTAGGTGGTGCTGGAAGAGCATGTAGTACTTGTGCGCGGTACCGCCAATGCCGCGGAATACGTCGCAGGTCATGAAATCGCTGACGTAGGATCCGAAACCGTCGATGATCTAGTTTGTCAGCATAATTCGGACCTTAAAAAATGACCACGCACATCATGGTCGTCCCAGATGTTGACCTGGGGAATTTGGCCATTGGCAAGGGCAAACGGCGCAGTATTATACCAGCGAAGGTAATTGTTGAGATAGTAGTCGTCGCATTCGGCTCGTAGCTTTTCGGAAAAGGGAAACTCCCGTCTCTTTTTAGGGTTCGAGATGTCAGTCCAAGGGCGCAGCGGGCCGCCGACTCGAATGCCGTCGTTATAGATCTGATCGCCGCCGCCGAGCATGACGTGGAACGGGGCCACGTCGTGCTTGCGCAAGACGTCCTTCCAGAGAGGCGTGCCGCTGTAAGCCTCTTCGTCGGTGCCAACGCTGAAGCCGTTGCACGAGTGAAACATGATGCGCATGGACTCGCCGGCGGCCGGGATGGAGAAGTGGTTGACCCGGGGTTTGTCGGCGCTGGAGAATCGCAAACCCGGGAGCTCGTAAGCATATTGGACCTCGAAAAGCTCCATGGGCACGCGGAGGTCGAAGCGCCAGAACGTGTTGCGCGGGTCAGAGTAGAGCCGAAAGCCTTGGACCTGCTGCGCTGACTCGCCGGACGCTTGCGCGACAGCTTCACCACGGGCGCCGACTCGCTGCAAGCGCAGCGTCGGCACCGAAGCCTGCTCCTTGCCGCCGCCGTTGAGGACAACGAGCACGCTGCCTTCCCAATGGCCGTCCTGCATGTGGCAGTAGTTGAGCAGAGGCCCGCAAACGACCTCGCCGGCGTCGGCGCTGGAGACGGGACTGTCGCCGTTGAGACCCTGGGGCGCAGCAGCGTCAATGTGCGCCTGCGCGGCGGCGGCATCTGGATGCTCGTGGGAAACGGCGTGGCGGGCAAAGGAGGAGGACTCTTGATGACGCCAGCGGCTAGCTGAGGAATACGGGTTCTGGGGGGTGCCGTGAGCGCGAAGCGCCGACTGCGGCTGCGCGTCGGACATGATGAGATCTCGCCAGCGCTATACGAGGATTGAGGAGGCGGCGCAGGTGCAGGAAGCGCAAAGCTGTAACGGTTGGGCAAAGGAGCGGATGGCGAGAATCGAGAAAGACAGGACGTGAGGAGGATCTACAGGAACGAGGGATGAAAAACAATGCCAAGCAAACCAAGCAGCTGGCATATAGATGATGATGTAAGTGGGCGCGCGGACGCTACCTCGGTACCCTTGCAATTATAGCTGGAAGGTACCGTTGTGACGGCTTGAGGCTAATTAAAGCATGTTTACTGGGCTTTGGGCCTGATGAGCCAAAGCTCCAACGGATTAGAGATGGCAAGCCAATGAGTGGACGGCAAGCCTCTTTTGTGGCCCCTTGCAGGCGCCAATGGCGCTGCGGGTGAGGTTTACGCCGCTCCTGATTGGTAAAGAGGCTCGAGGTAGTGGAACCGTACAACAGCTGGTAAATTATGGTACACCAGTACGAAGTAAAAGGCGCGCCAAAGGACCCAAATCCGTGCAGTGGGCACTCGAAGTACGCGTGTCACGCACTCTTCGCCCAACAATTCATCTGCGACCGCGATGGCTGACGACGAGATCCAGTACCCCCCAGGCTTTGAGCTGAAGGACGTCGTAGCTTGGGGAAGCACTGGTCTCGTTGTCCTTGACTCGGCCTCGCAAACAGTCATAAAAACACCCTTCAGCCCGGAGAACGAGATTCTTATTCGGAGAGAACAGGAGATTTACGAGAGATTAGCCTAACAAAGGAAGCACCCAGGTACACTATCATACTATGGCGAAGTCAACGGAGGCGGAATCGTCTTGAGTTTGCACCAAAACTTGATCTGCATTCCTTTCTTCGCCATCAAAGCGTCAATCAAGATCTCTCTCTTGGCTGGATGATTCAGCTCGCCGATGCTCTCGCTTTTCTTCACGACGCAGGAATCATCCATGGTGACCTCACGAGTTCAAACGTATTCTTAGACGACGTGATGAATGCCAGGCTTGCCGATTTTGCAGGATCGTCGATTGACCTATCGCCGCTCGTCGAAGTTACTGCCAGCCATCAATACCCAGGAAATCTTTTGTCACCGCTAGGAGATATTTTCGCGTTGGGCTCGATACTGTATGAAGTCACAACTGGGAAGAGGCCATATGCCGGGCTCAGCGATACTAGTACCCAGTCAATGCTTCAGAAGGGAGACTTTCCTGAGGTATCCTCTATAGGCAGCCTTGGGCGTATTATCAAGACCTGTTGGCACGGTGGTTACGAGGATAGTAAAGCTCTGGTGAAGGATCTTGAAGGTTGGTGATGGACTTATGTGGCTCACGTGTATTAGCTAACTCTGCTTACGTAGCGATTCGAGAGAGTACTCTAGGGCCGTGAGAACATTTGGGTAAGTCCCACAGGACCTACTCATAGAGTCGTAGCGCATCCACTCGCCCTCACCAGCCAGATTTCAACTAATACGACGCGGGTGTCCATCTCGTGGGACCTCGTGTAGTTCTATCCTAACTGTGCATATCAAGTTGGCAAGAAAGCCGGCGCTGCTCTTGGAACACCGAGACGGTAGATTGAGAGAAGAAGAAGATTCTGGTCTGTTTACTTGCCGGTGATGTAGTGACATATATATCTAGACAAGCCTTGCTGTATCCATGACTGTTGGCTGGTACTTGGTCGCCAGATTCACACTGCACGCGTTGTAGAGTGGTGATGCGACCGGTAAAGTGAGCGGCTGCAGACGGTTTTTTCGTGTAATAACGGCTCTCAATTCTATTGTGTCTCTGTTGTTTCAAATGTATATCGGGGCCACTGGAAAACCCGGGCTCTGCCTTTTGCACCGTCTAACGACCAAATGTTACCCTCCGTGATGCTGAGTCCAGCCAACCAGTTATCTCACTTCACCGACCACGCTCGAGGACGAGCCTTTTCAGGACCTATGCCGCGCACTGAAAGCATTACTTGGTGTGATAACAGCCGATACTATACATTAACTATACAATAGCTATACAATAACTCTCCCGAGTCGAAGAAGTTTTCCGGCGGATGGCCAAGGTACTACGATTTTCACTGCGACCGTGTCAGTGACTAAGTCCTTTACCAAAGCACAGAACAGCTCATCATGAAGGCATTGAGGTTCAAATACCATAGTCGGATTGATATTAATTATCACGACTAGCATAATGGTATGCCTTTGTGCAAATGTCTATTGAAGGGCCTTCAAGCGAGGTGCACAATGGCAACGCTCTACAACCTTCTGTCTATTATCGGGAAATAAAGCCATCACGGCAAAATTCCCATCACGATGTTCAACAGAAAATTGCCGAGACACATGTCGAGGTCTGTGAAGACAGTGGTTCAACTACTCCCACGCATGAGCATAATTCTGATGAATCGCAAGACGCAGACCGATCGTCAGCAGCTACAGGAATCAACGACCCGTGCATAGGTTCTGTGTCAAGCCTCAGTACGAATCATAGCACGGACACGACAAGGCTAAAGCGTGTCCGGCAACCGTCTAGCCCCCCCGCCCCCCGCGGGGGAGGACGCCGCTTATCAAGGAGCCGACCGTGTTGAGTCGCCGAGTAGAGTCGCCGAGTATCGAGACACCTGGGCTATATAGAAACAACTATCGGTCCTGGTCCAGATGAGCATGCTGGCTGTCAGGTGTCGGGGCATTCCGATGCGCGCCGGGCGTCTTCTGACTTTGTCCTAAATCTCCGTATGGCGTTTGAGGAGTTTGGCTACCCGTTCTGTCCAGATTCCTGCCTCTTTTTTGTTTCTTCGCTTCGCCCATTGCAGACACGAATCTGGCTGTGGTACGGAGCATCAATTAGAGACTCTTGGTGGAGAATCCAAGAGATTAGATTAGTTTCTTGACTTTTGGTCAAGTGTCGATTTAAGTGGATTTGATCATCCAAGGCAGCCTTGGATGCCGTTGGAAATAGATAGCTGGTTATAACGTACTTTTAGGGCGGCCTACCGTTTTCATCAATGCGAAGTTTGGCATCAACCATTGTCTCTTCTATACAAGTAGTCTGAGGCGGCTGTGTAGTTATCTAACGTGGGTAGGGGAGGAGCAAGAGGAGAGGTCATCAAGGGGATGCGGGGATTGTATACATGATAAGAGGGAAAAACAGTATCACGATTTGAACTTCGAACCTGAAGCGAAGAGCTCGAGTCATCAATACGATTGATGTCGTTGATGGCAACGTAGAATTGGTGGAAGCATATCGCAAGTAATTGGCCGAAGTGAGGGCAAGGCGATTTGCTTCCTCGCTGTGATCCGTAGATTGAGGTAATCATTTAAGTTTAGCGCCAATGGCAAGCTTCTTGCAGGAGCCCCCCAGACAAGACACGCTGCTCTTTTGCCTTTGACCAAATTTTGTCCTGATTTCCAGTCTCCAGCATCAACGTCTGCCTATACAAGTGTGGGTCCACTCGACGACGTCGCGCAGCGTCATTCGCAACGCTCACAATCTCCTCGAGCACCAACCGCACCCATCACGCTTCATCGCGCGCTTCGCCATTCTGCGCCGACAACGCGCACCTCGACCACCTCGCCTCCCATCTTTCATCATGGCGGATAATGGCTTCATCAAGCCCGACCCGGATGCGCAGGCGGCCCCGCCCCTCGATGACGAAGACCTCTTTGAAGACGCAGGCGACCTCGAGTTTTACGACAAGAGCCTCGCCAACACATACGAGACGCTGTACCTGGCGCGAATCCCGCGCTACATGTGGGAGGCGTGGCAGAAGCTGATTGAGCGCCTCGACGACGACGAGGAGGTGCAGATTGGCACGCTGCGCACCTGGAACGAGCCTGGGGAGACGGATAATGATGGCAACGTCGGGCCCGAAACGACCAAGCTGCGCATGCTGCTCGACCCGGGCTGCGACGAGCACCACGCGCTCCCTCGCGACTACGACCTCGATGTTCTCGACCGCGACGTCCGCAACCACTTCATCTTCACCGAGGAAGACCTTCCCAGCTACAAGGCCAAGAACAAGGAGCGACAGGACCAGATCAATGCCGGCATCCCCGCGCACATTCTGCGACAAAAGGAAGCAGCGGCAACCGCTGCTGATTCTGCTGCTGCTGGCGGCGTTGGACCGCAGAGGAACACGTATGATCGCAAAAGTCGCTTCCAGCCATATTATCGCAAAGCGATTCCGAGTAAGGCCCTCCGTTGTGCCCGTGCCTGATGGCTCAATGAAGATAAACTAATTACTGACTCGATGACGCAGAGAAAACAAAGATATTTGGCAAGATTCACTACGATGTGCGCGTTGAGCCACGCAATACGGGAGAGGAGGAGCGCTATCTCGGACAACAGCTCTTCCAGGCCGAAAACTCGAAAGCCAAGCTCCAGATTATCAGCAGAAACACGGCATCGTCCATCATCAACCCCGGCACCGCTGGCGCCGTTGGCTGGGCCGGCAATTTTATCGTACGAAATAACCTTTGTTTTGCTTCTTCCATCATGTGTTGCACCGCTAACGATGATACAGAAAAACACTCCCTCGCTCGTCAAGCCCAAAAAGGGCGAGAATTTCAAGGCTGCCCGCATTCCCAAGAACCAGCTTCTCGATCTCATTTTCGACTGCTTCCGCCAGTATCAGTACTGGTCCATGAAGGCGCTCCGCCAGCGCACGCAGCAGCCCGACTCGTACCTGCGCCAGGTCCTCGACGAGGTTGCCGTGCTCAACAAGTCGGGACCCTTTGCCAACCACTACTGTCTGAGCGAGGCATACCGCGACAAGGCTGGCAACGAATCCAGAGAGGCTGCTGCTGCCGAGGCGGTTGATGATGGCGACGATGATGAGCCCGAGGAGATGGAGGATGTTGTGCTTTCTTAAATGAACGAGATTGTACACTTGGAGTATGGCGTTTGGACATGATCATAATCTAATAGAAGTTTCATATTCCTTTTTTCTTAATCTTCTAATCAGCATGACGAGATGGTGATATCATTAGTGCAATTCGTCGATTTGTAGCCTCCGCCCCATTTTACCACCTACATCTGTAGTTTTGCACCTGCCGTCTGCATCTCCAGCTTTGCATCTGAAGCTTTGCCTCTGCAGGCCAGCAATGCTGCGTGCCCACCGCCGCGCACTCTCCAAGATGCATCTCGTTTTCGACTTTGACGGCACCATCACTATTAGCGACACCATCGGCCACCTCGCCCGCGCAGGCGTCGCCGCGCAAAAGCTCAGTCGCGGGGCCAACCTCGAGCCCGCGTGGGACGCGCTCCTCGAGGCGTACCTCGCCGACAACGACGCGTATCGTGGGCAATTTGACACGCCGGCAGCGCGCACCACGGCCGCGCAGGAGCTCCAATTCCTGGGCGGCCTCGCGGATGTGGAGCGCGCGTCCCTGCGGCGTGTCGGCGAAGCTGCCCTCTTCAAAGGCCTAGGCCCGGCCGCTATGCGGCGCATTGGCGCTGACGCCGTAGCGAATGGCGACGTGCAGCTCCGGCCGGGGTTTGCTCGTCTCGTCGCGCGCGCGCGCGAAAAGGGCTGGCCTGTTAGCGTCGTCTCGGTGAACTGGTCCTCCGAGTTTATCCGCGGCGCCGTCGGCGACGTCCTGCGCGACGACGACGATGAAGTGGTTTCAAACTCGACGCGTGAAGAGGATGGGATTATTCGCGGACCGGACGTGCTGGAGGGGGCGCTGCTCGTGACCGCGCCGGACAAGGCCCTCGCGATGCAGAGGCTGCGAGACGGCAACGGCGAACCGCTCATCTACTTTGGCGACTCGACGACTGACCTGGCGTGCTTGATGGAGGCGGACCGGGGGGTGGTGATGGCGGCGGCAGAGGGCGAGGGCGCTTTGTTGACGACGATGAAGAGACTGGGCCTGGAGGTGCCGTCGGTTGAGGCGAAGAAGAAGATGGGGTGGGCGAGGAACTTTGACGAGGTGCTTGACAGCGGTTTTCTGAGTGAATGAAACAATTCTGTGCATTGTTCTAGATCTCCTCTTTGACCCGTCTTCTCGGAGAATAAAGCTCTGCAAATGAGAAACTTCGCAGTCTTCAGTGTCTTTCACTGCTCGCTAGTTACTCGTCACCGGGAAAAAGAAAGACTGCACAAAGCGCTGAAATGCGGCAGTGTAAGCGTCTCATCTATAGTTGCCAGCACTTTGCCATTAGTCGCTACGTACTCGTCTGCAACGCCTCTGCGCGCCCCCAGGCCGACGCCCGTCGTGAGGGCCGCGAGCCGGTTGCCGCGTGCAGCTACCGGAGCTCCGACCAGTGGGCGACGGCTCCTACGAAACATGCAATGCGGTTGCGACGTTCTGTGACGGAGCCGCCGCAGAAAAGGAAGGAGGGCGGTGCGGGATAGATACGTTGATGCTTTGTCGACATCACTGACATTGAACTAAATGATGCTTGAATCTTATTGGGATATCTGTTGGCATTGACATGATAGAGTGAGAAGCGTTTGGTACAGACGGCTGGCTGTGTTTGTTGGTGTGGGCATAATTGCAGCTTCAGGAAGCCAATTGGTTCACCGGTTACCTCAATTTTTGATAGTCAAAGTTGTTGAAAAAAAAACGACATCTGATATGTATTACTAGCAATTGTTTCCCGCTCTCTCTCTTTAATAGCAAGGCAATGGCGCCCATAGGCTTCAACAGCTCTTCCGTTTTGTCAAAATGAAGACCTCAAGAGTAGTAGGGCGTTGATAGCGAAATCTTTGAAAGCTCGTTGAAAAGAGCAAGTTGTCTCATCTCAAATCCTCTTCCAACGTATCTGTCCATGGTGTTGGGAGCTCAAGACGGTCGTCACAGGAAGCAGTCCCAGAGTTGCGGCATGCATTGCCATCATCTCTTCCGAGTTGAAGAGTTGCCAGGAGCTTTGGCTGCTCGACATTTTGAAAATTAGTCGAGCGATGAAGCAACTTGTTTTAGACTACACTTGATTGTAGGTCTGATCTGCCTCGCACGTGAGTTGCTCCCACGCACCGTCAAGCTCCGTCTTGAACCGTTCGTATTGAGCCCAAAGCGTCTTCCATTCCGTCAGGTAGATGTTTGTTTCGGCCGGTTTCTCGAATATCTTCCTCGTGACTTTGCTCATCGTATCGTCTGTCTTTGCATGGTCCCCTAGGCGATCAAGATCGGCATCCATTCTCTGCAAACATTCGTCTTGCTCCAGGACGAGCTCATACATCTCTGTGCAAAGAGAAATCAAAATACCCCTAACTAATCGGTCGGTTTGCCCTTTAATAAAGGCGTAGGCGTGTTCTGAGAGCTGTCTCAGGGCCAGTCTTGCGGCCTCCAAATCGTCCGCGTTCAGGATATCTCCGTGTTTAGGATCCAAGTTGTGGCGGATCGTAACGAGTTGCTCCGACAGCTCTGTCAATTGCATAGCCATCTTGGTGGCCCTTTTGGAAGAAGAGTAAATCACAATCGATGGCTGTGAGACCTTTAAAGTGGCTTCGGCTCCAGAGAGGGCGGCGTTGCAAAGGTGCAGAATCAAAGTGAAAATAATTTTTCTGGCCTTCAGCAGAATGGATGGTGCCGCATGAGCCGCAGTAACCGATTCTTCTGCAACAAACGGAGCACATCCACAACAAACGAAGCACACCCATGGTCATCGGCAAAGTGAAAGGGAAGCATTCAAGCGAACCTTGACCACATGCTAAGACGCGCTTTCGCCGCAACACTTATTCTCGACGAGCTTGGTCGTGCGCATAAATTTCCATGTTCGCTTCTGCTTCAGCAAGTGAATAGCTACCAGAAGCGGTAGCTACCAGAAGCGGTAGCGGACCTCATAGTAGAGACGTGTACTCTCCTCGTGGCCTCGCGGCTGTTCAGGATAATGGCTCTTGCGTTATGCTCGGCATGGTCTAGTTGTCTGCTTATTCACGGCAAACGCTAGGTAGACTTGGGCACGTGTAAACCTCTCTCTATGATAATCTAGTCCTAGTAGCCTGGAGCTTCAAGTAAAACCTCGTCCACTTCTCCGTCGTTATGTCTGCTCAGAAGGAGATGGGCACTCTTGATGCATGTGAGAAACGGAGAGCAAACTCAGAGCTTGGCATACATTACTTCTCTTTATTCTCTTAGAATCCGCCGCTCTATTACGCGTTTACGTGGATTGTTCCGACAACGCTAGCTACCGCTGGATCATGAACTACATCACGAGCAGTATGGCTTGGACGTGGCCAAGGCAACATCAACAATATCTTGTATACTTCAAAGCCCGATCCAAGTCGTATCTCTACCCATAAGTCTTACTGGGCGGCTTGAGCCGCGGAGCCGCTGAACAGCGGCTCTCCGAGTATTCATTCCGAGCCTTGTCCGTATCCGACCGTTGCAGACCTTTCCTTCGAAGCTCAATTTAAGCTTAGGCTCGTGTGATCATCTTGCAAGGTCGGCACCGGATCTGGTGCTACGGCCGTTGCCAATGGTGCTATCCTGAATACTTAGAAGACGGGACCTGCATGTGGCGGCGGGCCGTTCCGCCGACAAATGCGCAGGCGTGAAAAGAGATCGGTCTATTTAATTGCGCCAAGATGCATGTCCCGCTGTAGGTTTGAATTATTGAAAATGGGCTAATAAGGACCCTTGCAGATTTTGTGGGTGTACAGTCTTTGAAGGAAAGAGTAAGGCGATGTTAATGGAAGCCATAGCGGGTTCAGAAGCACGATAATGAGAAGTAGATAGATGTAAAATAAAAGTGCTGTTTTGATACTGACTATCAACTGAATCAGAAAAAGACAATTATGCTACATTGCCGTATTCAAGTATAGATTTAGGAGATAAAAACTCAGACACAATCACTACTTTAACTAGACTGCATATGTCAAGAAGCGACTTGATGGCTTTAGGACAAGTAGGCTGCACACTATCTCCTAATTTAAGCTAACCCTAGACCTGCTTACTATCAACAGCTATGAACGGCATTTACTTCTTAGACAAATATTTCTGGTAGATGAAAAATTGACTGAATATGCCTCGGACATAAAGTCTGTTATACAGGAATATATGACTGTTGATTATGTTACAGGAACTAGCACAGACTTGTCTCCCCTCCGCTCATACCTCACATTAGTCGCACCCTTTTCCAAGAGCGCCTTAAGTGCTTCATTATACTCTGGATATCTGTGAAAAAGTGCCACGATAGGCCATCTATTCGACGCCGACTCGGAATTGTCCGGCTCCGCCCCTGCATCCACGAGCCAGCGTATCACGTCGGCGAGCTCTCGACGTCTTACTTCCATGCTCTTATCGCAGCACTCAACCTCAAAGTCGTCTTCGCAATCCACGTCACACGCATGGCTCAGCGCATTCTGAATCGCCCTTTGCGAGTATCCATGCCTTCTGGCCAGTGCCTTGAGTGTCTCATAGTGCCAGTTGTACGCTGCCCATGAGAGAGCGCAATCGTAGTCCCAGTCGTTACTCCATCCCAGCATGTCCTCGACCAAGTCGGCGTGTCCGCACTCGGCAGCCAAGGCAAGCCACTGGTTGCGAGGCGTTATGCCGCTACCGGGCCTTGGATCAGGAAAGTACTCTGTGGCCTCCCACATCCTCTGCAGTTCCGTCCTGTGCTTGTGGATTGCGCGGTGCGGAGTCGTGGCCAGTCACCATGGTAACTGTCCAAATGCTCCAGGTCCGCTCCAGCGCTCATGAAAAGTGCAGCTGCGGCATCATTTCCAGCATCAATAGCGGAATGAAGCCAAAGTGTCGGCTCCCTCTTGTCTTCCGGGATAGCAGCAATGGCATCTCTTCATTTGTCACCATCTCTTTGCAAGATACTTTGCCAGATCGCTGGGTGGACATCCCGGCCCTATCCCAATGCAGAGGAAGCGATCTTCCGTCTCGTCGTCCCACTACTCCTCTTCGACGATTTCAACAGGCGGATGCCCTAGGTACATGGGAGGCAAGTGGTGAAAGGCGGCCTGCCGTCGAATAGCATCGGC
The DNA here is from genome assembly GCA_030780425.1 of Beauveria varroae. Lineage (NCBI taxonomy): Eukaryota > Fungi > Ascomycota > Sordariomycetes > Hypocreales > Cordycipitaceae > Beauveria > Beauveria varroae. The sequence goes on from JAPFUP010000107.1 coordinate 102,867, forward strand.
GCGAAAAGCAAAGTGACTGCTTGTCACCAGCGGTCGCAAAAGAAAAGCACCTCTGCCGAGACGTTGCAGCAGCCGAGCCGACATTTTCTTTTTGCTTGGGCTCACGAGATGAATTTTAGCAAACAAGCGATTTTCTTCTTCTCAAAGAAACAATAGACGTGCATCAAAGTGCCACTGACGGGGAATCACAGAAAGGAGTCGGCCCGTTATTGAGTGGGAATGTTTTGTACATCGGTCTGGTATCGACCGCCGCAACGCCATTCGAGTCGCCAAGGAAGTAATGAATCTGTATTTACATAAGACACACAACATGTCTACCACTCTCATGACTGAGGTCGTCAATGGATAGACGGCGCCAAGCACGCACCGCATTTTAGCCGCGGTTGTTACCTCCTGATAGGGCACGGTACTGCTCTCGTACATCGACTAAATACTGCTCCTTATCGGCTAGCTTTCTTGCAGTAAAGCTTTCTAGCCCTTGGCCCCAGTAATAATGCAAAACATCGTCGACAGCTGTAGATCTTGCGTGCTCTTTGTTGAACAGGGGCTGGATTCGTTTGTTGAACAAGCCGTACATTGCTGCCGGTATGGCGACTGCGTGAAAGTACCAAAAGCCACCTCTGCGCCACATATCACGATATACAGATGTCTGAAAGTCTGTACGGTTGCGGCGCGGCTCTTCATTTTCGTACGTTTGAAAGTACTCATCAAGCACCGTCGCGTATTCACTGAGCGCCGCATCATTATCGAACCCGTCGACTGCTCTTGATGTCAACCTGAAAGGGGGCCTTTGCATCTCAAGCGGCATAGAATGGGCCCATTCTAGATCAATTATATCTACCACATTCCAGTGTTCGTCAACAAAGATGTTGCTTGGATGAAAATCGGTCAATGTGTAAAAGAAAGGGCCGCCTCGAAGTTCGGGCTTGAGAAAATGGTGCATCACCGCCCGTAATGCAGTGAGAGCAGCCAGCTGCTTGCGACAGTCCGTCACAACGTGTATTGCGTTGGGCTGATGTCTTATTTTGTTGTCCTGAACGGTGATGAGATCCGAGATGTACGCCTCTGTCTCGGCATATGTGCGATCCCGGGGAATCTCAATAGGTATGCCTTCGTTTTCTAGCATATGAAAGTAAAGGTGAAGAGGTCGATTGGTCATGGCAACGCTCAGATCCGGCTGAAGACTTAGAGCTCCGATGCGGTTGAAGGGAATAGAATGCAGAGAAAGTGACATTCGCGCGAGGCCCCGGAACAAGTTTTCACGATAAGCTTTTTCTTGACAGTGTTTGCCCCAGGAAAATGCTAGACTCTTGCCGCGAGCTTTGCCAAGTAGAAGAAATCCGTAGTCCAGGGAGTGACGGACATGTCGCCTAATGTGCGAAATTGCGGCAGGTTGTCCGAAGAGACGTCGCCTGATGTGTTGAATGTATGACCAGACTCTCTCAATGAAGGGAGAATCATACGGCCGTGTATACTATTCCCATGTCAATCAATACGAAGTTTCACTTGACAACTTGTATGGAAAGACAGAAGAGCAGTGCGTACCGTAGATCCATCAGGTAGACCGAAAGCATGTAAGGTTGGGATCGGCACATCGGTACAATGCGTCGAGATCCAGTGATAGGTCGCAATTTCTGTACGAAGCTTCTCTTCGACATTTCCTGGACACTGTGACTCTCCCAGTCGGTAAGGTAATGGCAGTCGTAAATACATTGTCCGATCTTGTGGCAGGTAAATTGGGATAGCTAGATTGAAGCTTCCCGATTTCCACAATTGCGATGTCATGACACGACACCAACGCACACCAAGAAGGTTCTTAATCATCAATTCTATTTCCTCCTTTTTGGATTCAACATTTTTGCGGTATTCATCCGCAAGGCCAGGATAGCGCATTGCCACCAGAGCATTGTTGTCGTCGTAGAGTGCATCTTCCAGGCTCTCTGGCTCTGGTTCTGGGTTGGGCAGACCTTGGACAGGATCGGTGCTAAGCTAATGGCGCTAGTTGTTTCTATAAGCATATTCGCATTCATTGCGGAAAAAGAGATGACCGTCTTGCTAAGACTGAAAGCTGGCCTCTCGGGACATTGCCCCTGATGAACCGCAGAGAAAGTGAAGGGGGTTGTAAACATGTGGCGCAGGACCCTGAAAGTGGCGCAGGGCGTTCGAACTTGAAAGTTGAAAGTGCAGAGTATGCATCAGCATCTTTGCGAACATCTCACATTATGAATGGTTATTTTTACTTAATTTTTTTTGCCCCATCTACTTTCAAGCCACTTCCCTCCTACTCTTTGCCACCCAGATACCTATACACGACAGAAAAGTCACGCCCCTTGCAGTCTTCCCGTTCCGCCGCCTCGTCGTACACCTTGAACGCCGCATCGGCCAGCTTCATCTGCGCGCCCGCCTCCTCCGCCGCCACCATGGCCAGCCTCAGATCCTTCTTCATCAGGGCAATTCCGAAGCCGCCCGCATAGTCCCTGCCCGCCGGCGCCGTCTCGACCACGCCTTTTACCGGGTTGTTGACCTCGCTCGGCCAGCACCGGCCCGTGCTCACATTCAGCACGCCCGCCAGCTTCTTGGGATCCAGCCCCCACCGCATGCCCAGGTTCATGGCCTCGGCCGTCGCAATGTTGTTGAGCGCCAGCAGGTAGTTGTTGGCGAGCTTGGCCGACAGGCCGGCGCCCTGGTCGCCGCAGTGCAGCACCTTGCGGCCCATGGTCAGCAGCGCGGGCTCGAGACGCGGCAGCAGCGCCGCGGGCGCGCCGAGCATAAAGGTGAGCGTGCCGGCGGTCGCGCCGACGACGCCGCCCGACATGGGCGCGTCGGCAAAGACGCCCTGCTGCGCGGCGGCGACCGAGGCGGCGACGGCGCGCGACGTTGAGGGGTCGATGGTGGAACAGTCGATAAAGACGCGTTCGCGGCGGGGCAGCGACGGGGCGAGGATGGAATTGTACACGCCCTTGACGTGCTGCGGCTCCGGGAGTACGGTAATGACGGTATCCTGGGGGGGGGGGGGGGGGGGGGGGGGGGGGGGGGGGGGGGGGGGGGGGGGGGCGGGGTGGGGGGGTGGGGGGGGGGGGGGGGGGGTGGGGTGGGGGGGGGGGGGGGGGGGGGGGGGGGGGGGGGGGGGGGGGGGGGGGGGGGGGGGGGGGGGGG
>JAPFUP010000108.1:0-177258 GCA_030780425.1 Beauveria varroae
GATTGTTGGGATGTCTGATACAGCTCCTCTTTCTAATTTTCTGACTTGGCTTTCGAATCCGAACCCAACCCTACCAGGCTTTAGATGATCTCCATCCCCATGATAATCTTCCTCCAATACACCGAGCATGATCTTCGTATCCAGAACAGCTTTCGGCATTGGGAGCGCTCCCAATGAGCAGCCAATAGCAAGCTCGTCTAAGGAAGGATTTCTCGTCGTCGCAAGTATAGTGGAAAAGCTGATATTGTGACCAACGCCGTTGGAGAAAAGAGCCATGAAGCCTATAACGATGCTGGCGAGAGTCACACCGATGGAAACTCCATACGCGATCCATAGGTTGCGGGCGTTGTATGAGTATAGATTGACTTGACGGTCGATATCCACATCTGCCTTATAATACTCACTCCTGTTCGTCCTTGAAATTGAGTTAGTTCTGGATGTCTAGAAGCCTACGATGAAAACTTACCAAAGTTGCGTGTTACTGAAAAGACTTAAAGTAACGTTCCTCGATAGCTCCTCAGCCATCTCACCAAGCGACTTGTTCCCACCGAGTGCAAGCTCCTCAGAGGCTACTGAGTTCATGTGGCCAGCTTGGCCATATATTGAAGTGCTCAGTTTTCTGTTAACGGCGCCCATCAGAGCAGTACTACCAATGGACGTCCGCTCAGAATAAAGAATGACGGGCCCCATGGTACCCAGCTTCACGATATAAAAGGTCCCAGTCAGAATCCGGGCCATCGCCATGCCAACTGCCCTATAAGCCAAGTCCAAGGCGGTTTCTGAATCCAGCCACCTCCACGTGATAAGCTCGACCGATGTCTGGTCCACCGAGGAGTGGAATCGAACGGAGTAAGATGTATTTGTTAGCCAGCAACTATAGTTTCTATCGAAACTTATGAGGAGAGGCTTCTGTCTCTCAGAAGAGATGCATTCTTCGCCTCCAAAGACGCAAGTCTTAGTGAACTGGTCGTAATCTATATGACTGGTTTCAGCTCTTTATTATTCGACCAAAAATATGCGAAATCGGCGGTAAATGCTGTGTAGATCATCGACGACGCGTTCCGAACTCGACGCTCAACGACATCCACAACCCGACGGATATCCTCCATGTAGCCGGGTTTACCATTCGAACCTTCAGCGGCGTCCTCGCATCGAAGTGATGGTCCGCTAAACTCCATTGTCCATGATGAGTTGGGGACTTGTGCGGGCATGGGCAGAATAGCCATGTTTGAGGCGGCCGCCATTGAGATTCTCGTAAGTAGAGGAGATACTCTGCCAGCCAAAAGATACGGGGTATTAGGAAATGGACCCAGAAAATTTGGAGCCTCGTCTAGAGGTAGAAAACGTAGTTGTGGAACTCGAGCAGAGCTCGTACTACGCTGGCGTACCGGGACAACAGTCAATGTCGCCGGAGTGAAGAGGGCAGATAACGGCAGTAGCCTGTAACGGTGTCAAGACACGGTATAGAATGAAACGCTTGGGGGACAAGGCCAAACCAAAAGTACGTACCAGACAAGTGTCGCAAGAAGAGCTGCAGTTTTGCATTTGAACAATAGCTCGGGGTTCGTTAACGCAAACAAATCCGTCGTGGCGCTAAACAAAGCATCTAGCCCTGCAATGGAGTATGCTTTTTGTCTGCAAGAAGTCCAAATACTCTGCTTGTATGCAACAACAATGGCAGCAGCCAGAAATGTTTTTGCGAGAAACGCCAAGGCTGTGCCAAATCGAATTTTCCATTCCTGCCGATGCAAGTCCCACGGCGAGGTGAATTTGTACGTGCTCGGTGCGACTTCCGTGCCATGCAGGGAATGATAATAAAGGTGATGGCCGACGGTGAAGCCCGCCCCCGCGGCTAGCAGACCTAGCATCTGCAACATTACTCGCCATGAAATGCTCCATTTGACGAGCTTGACAGGTTTAGCAAGCGGAGAAGCCTGGCCTGTGAACTGTTCTTGACGCCCAGTGGGCCTGTTGATAGCATCGTTGGAGAGGTACAGTGTCGAAAACTGCTCATGTGGATGTCGGTCTAGTGGGGAGAGGTTTTGCATCTGGTACTGGTTCTTTACCAGGGGTTTTCGAGGTATTGAAGCATCGACAGTACTGACGGGGGCATACATGACCGGCAACGAGTTGATCAATATCGGTACTGACTTTTAAAAGCGTCCCAGAAGAAGAAGAGGCTAGAAAGATAAAGGTAGACGTCGTTTGTGAACCATGCTAAACACAACATCAGCTTGTTTGAGACCCTCCTAGTCGCTTCCTGTAGGATACAAAATTATCCAATGCGGGTCAGCCCCAGCTGAACAACTCAAGGGGGAACAAGTATCTATTTTAGGGTCATTCGATGCAGGTCTCAGCTTCAACTCACACACTCATTTGTAGGCGGCAGAGGGGTACCAAGCCCAAGTGCGGGGTGAGGCTTTGTTGGAATCTGCCTAATATCCCCGACAATAGACCGTATGGACGAGGCTACCACTCGTTGGCAATGCATATATGCGTTCTCTGCAGACCACGGAAAGACACTAGGGGAGCCTGAAGGGCCGAAGCAATGGTCTCACGAAAAAATTCGCGTAGACGCCTGAAGCTGACCGGTTCTTCGCGACATGCCAGACTACGTCTAGTCTCGTCCGAGAGCACAGAGATCGAATCATCAAACAAGGCGGCCCAATTTCTCTGAAGCTTGAATACAGAACAAGTAAGAAGGGCTACCGCATCCTCTAATTATTCATGTCCGCAGTAGCGCTGCCTCGGAATCCCATCTGCAGGTTATGCAGGCTTGCTGCGTCGTCTCGTACCTTGGCGAGTACCGGAAATTCACTACAAAGTGGCCACGTTAATTCACTATACTGAAACCTGATCGGGTCATCTTGAAGTCAAAGTAAAAGATTTTACATTCGTCAAAGAAGAAAACAGGAGATCTAGGCGTAAACATAGAAAGCTCTAGAAAGAAGTAACTTTATAGTCGCCCGAGAACTGTCCGTCGAACATGACCGCGACATCGAGGTGGGCCCGTAACTCGTGTCCATTCTTGAGGTAGAGTTTGACATTGCCCTTGGCTTGGAAAAGCTCGAACTTCACCACGAGTCCTTCTCTCAGGTCTCCATGAATAGGGCCAAGGCTGATTCCTAGGATGCTGACAGTGAGGCCAGTCCCCAATTTGGCCGTATCGATATAACCGACAATCTGATAGCAGTTTAGTGGGACTTTAAACGTGCTTTCAATCATATCATACTTTGACGGGACCAAAGGACCAATTGACCTCGTGGTGGCCAGTAGGAGGCTTATCTTGAGGAACCTTGACCTGCTTGGCTGTCCAGACGACGTCACCCTTCTCTGGGGCGGAGAGATCAACAAGCGCAGCTATTTGCAAGCACTGTCAGCTAGATAGGGTGAAGGCTAAGTACAAGATAAGACCTACCGACTTTCTGATCAGCGTTTTCCATTTCACAAGAAGAAGATGACAGGAGTGAAAGAGTTGATATAGGTTCTCAAATATAGTAGGGTAGTTTTCAGTTCAATGTTTTGTATTAGGAGTTCCCACACATCTTAAGAAGACCCAGCTCTTTTATAGGTATCTCGCACTAGGACTCGTCGAGGATACAGAACTATACCTGAGATTCTTTAGCTGATCTTGACTTCTCTAGATGAACGGCATCTAGCGCTTCTAGCAACCCTACGAGGAACAGGTCTGGAATGTAGGTTAAACTCAAACCTCAGTAGCCTACTCTGCTTTCGAAACCTACAGTTGTTCCAGCGGGCGCTAAGATATTAGGAGCCGTTGCGCTTCTGCATTACAACGTGGTTACCTACGTCATATATCATCGTTCGCTCTCTTTGCTACATCTGACTCCAACTCTGACGGACAGCTTCAGCTGCCCACTTAAGTGACCTGCCCAGGTTTTTGACGTTACGCAAACGGACTTTCGGTTTTGTTTTCGTACGTGTCAATGTAACTTAGATTTACCGATCGAAACAAATAAGGCTCATCACCTTAGCACACACCATAACCATAAAATATTATTTAATAATTAATCAAACACCGTTTACCACAATACTTAACGGTCCCGTTACCACCACACCTATCTACTTTTCCATAACGTCCTGCTATATCCCTATACTATTATCTAGCAAATACAAGTCTTGGTCTAAAAACCTTATATAAGTACTAGTTAGTTACGTCAAACAAACCCTTACCAGCAGCGCATTCTTCTTGTCCTCCGCTAATACTGTAATGTTGTGCGTGTGGCCAGCTACGCGCCCGTCTAAGCTTGCGCATCTGCCCCCTTCTTCCATTGAGAGAAATATCCGCCCTTAACGTGATGCCAATGCCGTCCCCTTTCTTTTACCTTGGCAGCGCAAACTCACTCCAGTATACCCGACGCACGGCAAATTCTGCACTTTCCGTCAAACTAAGCCAAGGCATCCAGAGCTAGCTGTCTTTCTACTCGCCATCTTCTAACAGGCAGTCAACTAGCGTACACCGCGAGGCCTCAATATGGTGTTGCAAGGACGTGTCCATTGTTCCCAGCGCTAAGAGCTTGGCTAGATCGGAGCCGATCTGCGTGGTAGACGAAAATTCCCAGCGCGGGACCACGACCTTTTACCAGGCGACGGAGGCTGACAAGCCACTGCCGAGCAGCGACATCAAAGCGCTCCGTTTGATGACGATGAATCAACTCCTAACTAGACGTAGGAATGAGGGAGAAGGATTGACCCCTTAAATGAGCACTTCGAGTATATGTATACTTATGAACATGCAGTTGACAAACTTCCCTGGTCATACAACGTTACCTACCCGGGCTAGATCGCGACTCGATAATTGGTGGCTCCCCGGAATACCGCTTCAGGTCCCCGGGGCAGCTTCTTATTAGCCTGTGGTGCGCGTAGATTCTAGAGACCCGGCAATGTGCGGCGCGGTCGGCGATGCTTAGCGGGAGTAGGTCATCCTTGGCATCCTTGGCCCTTGAACCTGGAGGGCATGAGGGACGCCCGCGGCCGGTCATTATACCAGAGTCTCCTGTTTGACCAATTGAATGTTGGTTTTCTTGCCGATTCTTTTTCTTCCTCATCGCATTCGTTGGGGGTGGTATTGCAGATAGCCAGCGGGCCACGATAAGATTGTTTTGTTCTTGTTAGACGACGGCGCTGACGTCAATGCTCGGGATGAATATACCTGTGAAATACGATACGCCACGTTTGCCTATACCAAGTCCATAGACGCGGCAATACAAGTCAGGATATCATTCTACTATATACCCTAGGGATCAGCTTAGTTGAATTCTCCTCAATTGACTATTCAGACTAATTAGAGATTTTCTTTTGAGTGGAGAGTCGTTCTTGATGCCTTGGTCAAAAGACGTGACTTCATCATTTTCACAAGACATTATTTGTAAGTCGTGCAACATTGGCACATTTGCGAGACTTTGCCGCCATGGGATGTATCAACCCATGCGGGCCTAGACTTCGGCGGAAAACACAGCGTGATCCCATTTCTCGGCTCTCTTCAGTAGCCAAGAGTCTAAGCCACGTCCCGCCGTGCCCAAGTAAACCTTCGTAAACTTGGCTGAAGACCAATAGCGAAATTCTGTCTTGGCTGGTATGAAAATAACGTCCCCTCCAGCCAACGTCGTGTTGGTGCCATTGAGACTCACGGTGAAAAGCCCCTCGAGAACCTGAAATGCTTGCGAGTCTGGGAACTTCAGCAATCTTACATCGTCGTGCGGAAGCCTTTGCCTCAGTGTAATTGTGGCAAGCGTTATGTTCCCCTCGCTTTCGGCCCTCGTTGCGAGCGGCTGGACTATCTCGCCTAGAGATCGCTCCAGGTACTTAGGACCCCAGTTGTTTGCAATATAGTAAGATCGCGGTTTCTCCGAAAGTGCATTCGAGCTCTGATGCCAGGATGTCTGCCCATTTCCCGTTGTGGCATTAGTTAAGTCGTAGTTCAAGAAGTGCCCCTCGTCTATGTTAATGTCGAAACGCGAGGCTTCGCCGTTGAACTTTTCGTCTGGAAACGGCCGCGGTGCGTCGGGCGAGAAAGACGATCCTGATGTTGAGTTCCAGCTTTCACCGACCGTCATGAAGAACCTGTCTAGCCCCGCAGGGGCGATGAAGGCCGCCAAATGCGTGTCTGGCTCGAGGAGCTGAAAGCTGTGAAACGTTGTCGGCGGAGCGGCGCCAAAGTCTCCAGCGATCAGCTCGCGCGCCGCGTTATCTTCCCACGATCGCACCCTGCCCTTTACACAGAAGAAAGTCTCGAAGAAACGAGTATGATAGTGTGTGGCGATGCGGGGACCGGCACTGCCATAGATGCTCAGTAGCGAAAGCTTCGAGTCGGACGATGCTCCGGTGACGAGCAGGCGAAAAATGGTCGCGCCCACCGCGACCGTGGTGCCGGTGAGATGCCGAAGAACATACGGACGCACATGGTTCGGCGTCTCGGTGACGACTAGTGGATTTTGGCTGTCCGCAATGGCGCCGGCATACAACGGATCGGATTCACGACACGGTGAGGACAACACCTTCTGACTGCACGCAGTGCGGCCAGTAGCGCCACATATTGAAAGAGCGCTTAGTGCAAAGAGGTTCTGTAGCTTCATCTTGGTCGGCGTTAGCTAGTAAGTTCTTGTCGAGTGTGCTAGAGATATTCATCAAACCTAGCGCTGCTTCTAGCTCCTTTATATAGCAATGGACAGGCAGCTTGCTACGATTGGCATGTTTACGTAGGTTCTACTGTTTTGCTTTCGAAATGGCTAATTGGGACGTGTAAGTGCCCGGAAGGTGATTTTTGGGCGATTGCTCCGACTGAAGTTTTGAATGACTTCCCGGAAAGGAAATCTACATACAGCGCGGGTCTAGAAGACTGGCGTGATTACCCGCCCACAGACTTACTTGCCGTCATCACCTATTTACACATTAAAATTGATGCATAGGATGCAGAATCCATGTCCGACTTGCTGCAGGGATACTGAAGGTTTCACCACTAGAGACGAGAATTAGAACTAAGCGTGAGTCAAAGTGTCAAGGATTAGGAGAAGGAGACTTATGCTCCGCCGGCCGGGCCCCTTGCTATATAGCTTTTGAAATCGTTCAGCCATTCCAGTCTCTCTGCACACACCTCGAGTAATATACAACCCGTAGAATTGATATCGGTGTTCCCATGCTTACGTGACACTCTCTGGCTGGCGTGCTCGATGATGGTAATGATTGCTCAGTCGATCAGCGACAGCGCTAGCCATGGTGGTGGACTATCTTTGTATAATTGCCAAAATGCTACTGTCTGATACGAGTTCATATCGACATGTAGAATGGTAGTCGTATTAATAGATGGATATGCTGTAATGTAAGTCAGGTCACCTTGACACGGTATTGGTTCGAATTCTAAATCTGTCTAGAGTCATCCGGACTTAATTGATATATGACAGGCTAATTAGCTGAGCTGGTTATACTTTCGTGAACAATGCCTTGCCAACAATAATATCTAAGCCCTAGAGTTAGTTTGTACTACATTGCATCAAGGATGGCCTGGGTGGTAATAACCATGCTGGGATGGTGGTCTCGGTGACCATGATATGTTGCTCGCAAACTCGTACGCCTCGGGCCTTGCGCTAGTTAGTTGCCAATGCGGAGACTGGTTTCATGCCACGCACGGGCATGACTTGTGCTATACGAGCGCGTGGAGCGCTTGTAGCGTCGAACGCAGTTGCTATATAAAATGGCCAGTCGCGGGCAGCGCCTGAGGCTACATAAGGTTTCTTGCGGCGAAAGTGGCCGATCAGCAGGTCGGCTGCGACTTCTCCAATGAAGTGCTTGGCCGGTGTACTGCCCGAGCACAGACGACTGACGCCGGGATCCGCGTGCGTTTCGCTTGAAATGGCCAAATAGCCGTAACCTTGATGACATTGACGAAAGTTGCTGCCATTATGGCCAATGACCTATTCTCGGCCGACGGGGCGGTATTTGTGGTTGAGATGCCAGCTCGCAACATACGAACTATAAATTGGTCATGAAGCCACGGTCATTCCGTTGGGGGTCTTTTCTCATCAGCCAAACAGTATCGCACTCATCAACAGGCATAAAAAGAGAAAAACAATCAATTCTAGTCAAGAATACAAGCCAAAAATGCCGACGCAGGAAGAAAAGAAGAACCTGGAAGTCGTTGCGAGATATTTCGCCGAATACTGGGGCAAGGCCAACCAGAACATCGTCGACGAGCTCTGCGACGACAGGTTCGTCGTCAACTATCCTATGCATGGCCCGAGGTATGGCAAGGAGGGCGCAAAAAGGATGATGGCAGAGTTCAAAGAAGTGAGTCGAGACTAGTACGAAGCCATGGCGAGGGGTTTCAGAGCTAACAAGTATTGATCAAGGCATTCCCGGATATTGCTTTTCATGCCTACCAACATCCACTGATTGCTAGCGGGCCCTATGTCGTGGGCCGCTGGATCGGCGGGGGAACGCACACGGGAGTTGCCTTCTCGGACCTGGCCGTCGGATGCCTAGACAAGCCTAACACAGGGAAGAAGATGTACTTCTCCGGCACCACGATCTTTACGCTGCAGGATGGCAAAAATGTTGATGAAACCGGCGAGGAAGGAACCATAACTGCAATGCAGAACCTGGGCATGGTGGCTCAACCGAACCCAGGCAAGGAAGTGCAGTATCTGCATGACCATTGACCGGGTTCTAGTCATGTGAACAGGAACGTTTCGATTACGTGGTACTGGGGTAAGTCAGATCAGCTTTAGTCATTAGAATCAATAAATGTCAACTTTATTAGTCGTTCGATACAATAAATAATTCAAGCTCACGGTAGCTAGCTCCTGTACATTTGTGCAAAATCTACTCCGTACTGACGACACCTACAATCCTGCTGTATTTTTAGGCATACCTCCCACTATTTACCCCCCACCCTCGACCCCTGTACGTGCACCACCTACTGTACCTAAAATGGCTGGACCTAACCCGCTGATTTCACTGTACGGAACCAAAGTATCAAGCATCGCGACAAGAGCTTTTTATTCCCTTGCACAGCTGAAGACGGCACGCCAGATTTTCATGCTAATAAGGAGCACAGCCATCTAGGTGAAAATTCGATCAATGGAACTCCACATCTTTCAAGTCCTTGTCGACCAAGAAGTCGCGAAGAGGCATGGCCCGGGTTCGAACCTTGCAAATTTTCATAGTGTAGCGATACCTCGAGCGCTGCATCCAAGTCGTGTACGGCGAGTATACATGATGCAACTCGACGTGGTTACACTCCGGCCTGTCCTCCTCGGTCAGGTCGACCAGAACTATCTTGTCGGCCGGAATCTTGGACACAAAGGTGGCAAAGCCTTCATCTCCACCAAACTCGTACGGGAGCTGGCGGACGTGATTGATGGCCCTGTTGGCGAAATAGACTGGCTCTTTATCGGTAAAGGATGACATCAGTTCGCCCAGACAATTGTGCTGGAGAGAAATTGGCCACGTTCCCGGCGTGAAGTTGAGCTGAGCCGATGCGGTCGAGAGCAGAGTCAAGGGGTAGAGAAGCAGACAAGTGTATAAAAGAAGATGCTTGGTGATCTGACCAGAGACGGTGCTGAGGCGTTGGGCAGCGTACCCAACTTGTGTCCGGCCCGATCCCCTGCGGAGTGGGCTTCTCTCCGAAATTCCATCCATTCGAATCCGTTGGTTGTCGTGTATCGAGTTGGTTGGAAAGGACGGTCGGAAAGTGAGTTCGGAAGGGAGGATTGGAAGTAAGTTACGAATTGCGCAGCCATTTTATATCTTAACGCCCTAGCCTCGTAAAGCGGCTAGCGGCTAGCGGCTAGCGGCTATAATCTATCCATGATAATATGATAATAACATATTCATCGTATAAGTATGGCGTGGTAGTTTATTTTATCACGGCCGTGTCGAGTCAGTTGCCTTATTATGATTTTGTATATGCTATATACTTGGATTTGTCTATCACACATCCCCACCAATAAGGATAGACAAATCCAGATAGACAAACCTAGATAGACAAATTCAAGTATATAGCATATATAAAATCATAATAAAGTCTTCGTATATTAGTCTGCCATTACTTACTCTTAATCTGACAATCTATCTTGAAGTAGGATAGGCTACCTTATCGCTCGTCGTTTGAATTCTCGGATGTCTCTGCCATCTCTCTTGTTTCTTGCTCTTGATACTTAAGCCGTCTCTTCCTCTCTCCCTCGGCCCGCCGACGGAACCGATAGCATTGGTACGCCCAGCACTCCACCGCCTCATTGAGTACCCCCAACTTTCTGCTCTTGCTTACCGTCCATGTAGAATGTTTATCTGTGTCTACCCATGCGGAGTTTGGCCCGTGGAGCGGCTCTGCAGGGTCCCAACCAAGATGCTCCATTGCCAAAGCCACTCCGTCGTCCATGTCACAGACTGGTAGGTTGGCCGGGGAGGGTTGCATGCCCAGTGCATGCTCGCGCTTCTCGAGGTCGAGGAGAAACGAGAGGATAGCCTCAAGCCGTGACTCGACCGCGATCAGCCAATCGTTATAAAACACGGAATCGAGCCGATCCGCTGCGTCGATGAGCGACAGATCGATGGGGCCGCTCCTGGCCTCTTTCCCAGTGGCGACGATAAGGGTCCGCATATCGGCAATGTCAGTTGTCGCAAAGTCGAACTCGCCCGTCCGGACAGCCACGATGACAGCCTCAATGACGGGCTGTATATACCAAAACGGCCGCATGTGGCGACGCCATTTGTGGCCCCCAAATAAACTCGGCACCTCCTCACAAAGTGTCTCGTTGTCTATGATATCGCGGACCCTCTCACAAAAGTTGGTGTGTGAGCGCTTGAGTCGCTCAACCATGGCCAAGGAGCATGTCTTCACGGGAAGATCGGTGGCGGCGGATGGCATATTGACCTTTGTGAGAAACTGACCAAGATCAACCTCGCTCTTGTAAGGACGGAACCAGCGGTGATACGTATACTGGAACAGCGCGGCCGCAATGAAATAAATTTCTTCTTTCCCTTGAAGCAGCTTAGTGGAGCGAGCACGCGGGCACTATTCGTCGCGGAGCAGATAGACAGCGGCAGTGCGATTGCAGGCTTTCCAGCATCCTCATAGTTGAGCGTAGATGCGTGGTCTAGGTCGACGGGTTGGTGCATGCGTGAGGACAGAAGCCATTTCTTACCAGCGCAGTATGTGCTAATGTGCAGGTGGTGATTCCCCTCTTGCTTAACGCGGAGGACGTGCGATATTTCAGTTCTAGACAGAGGAAAGCGGCCTGTATCGATACAGTGCTGAGGACAGGCTTGGGGAAAGTCCTCGACGGATTCCTCTGTAGCAGTGCTTTGATTTGGCTCTCTAGCCGCTTCACTAGACGCCATGGTTGTTATCTCTAGATTTGAAGGCTGGGTAGATGCTCTTTGGCGCTCTGCGTATATGTTTGAGCAGGTATCTCTGTAGATGTGAATAAGATGGAGCTTGACTGATTGCTCTGCAGACGACGGATGTTGAACTAGGAAAGAGAGAAAGTCAATGGGAGATGCGAGGGTACTTAAGATGGCGGTGGCTGGAGAAAAAAATTAAGCGCATCTAGAAAGAAAAGTGAGTTTGCCTATGCTCTTCGCGGTGTTGGTGGTGTAGTGCCTCTAAACACTGAGCCATCTTGTCAGTTTCAGTTCGTGCATCAAGTGCCTTATAGCTTCGCTTGATAAGGTGCTGCTATAAGTAAAGACCTTTTTTTAAAAAAAAAAAAAGAATTACTTATATATAGAATAAGGAGGCCACTATGTCTTCTCATAATAGAATAAGGAGACGAAAGAGGAGTAGAGCTAGTTTACAGATAGCCATATCACCTACCCTTTAGCCAAGGCGAGGATTTAGTAGGTCCCTATTGTATTACGTCATTTTCTAGCAGAGACTAAATATGCATACTTGGATGAATATGAAGTAAAGACCGGACAAGACTTATAGAGCTTAGCTTAACGCAGAGGATATCACAATAGTAGAAATGTAGAGGATACATGGTCGTCTATGAGACCTTATAACTTGGCTACAGGGCTAGCGCATCAAGGGCAGACCACGTGGATCGAGTTGTCGATGCCTAGGCAGCCCTTCGTGACGGGTCACAGGATGACTGCTATAGGTTAAAGACTGTGCTTCTCGCCTCATTCAGTAGTACTATTAACAATCGAGTTTTAGTTTATTTTGGGTACTGCCCTTGAGAGGCGGTCGGAAGGTGGGAGCCTCGGGAAACGCCACGAGCGGAGCCATTCTCCGTGAGATAATGATGGAGCTTGGTCTTCGCACTTACTTAGTCTCGTACTTCCCGAATAGGAAGTAGCATAGAGTCAAATACCTCCCCACGTGTAGATATTTACCTGAAAATATTACTTTCTAATGATTTTGTTTTTATTTTTCGGATTCTAGGTCCTTTACCCTTAGCCTTTTCGGCACTGCGACATCCTCTCTCCGTTTATACTGCTATACTCGGGCGCTCGTGTTGTTTGTTTCACGCTGGGTTTTATCATCGCGATCTGCCCTCCATGAGTTCAAACAAGAATCGATAGTGTTTGACAGATGAGGTTATAGCTGGTAATCGCGACAGATGAGAAAACAATGTCTTTTACTCTTAGCTATTTATTTGCAGCCTGGTGCATGCATACATAACCAATCTCGTGCACAAATTCATCCGTCACAGAAAAAGTCCCAATATTCACTAGGAAAGCGCCGCACGCATCCTCCGTCTCTGGCTCGTCAACCACTCCACTTCGACAGGTCGTCCGGCGACACGTGTCGGAAGCACGCTGAGCATTCTATACACATCCTCTGCTTTCACAGACTGCACGCCGCTCTCCTTGACAAAAAGCATTTGTAAAGCCTCTTGAAGCAGTATCGGACATAACACGTCCTCGCCCGGCAACGGACCATCGGCCACCATGGCCGATGCTTGGCCAGCGGCAGCAAGTGGTATCACATACTCCCGTAGCATATCCAGCACACAAGCACAGTCACGAGTGAAATCAGTTACTGAAGCATTATGTAGGAGCGAAGCCAACTCCGTCGAGCCCACTCTCACCACCGACCCCCGAGCCGTGAGCAGCGAAAGTGACCCCGGGTGCACGGAGATAAGTCCATCCCGGACATCCCCTACAACCTCCAGACATAGACACTGATGAATAGGTGATCGACGTGCACCCGCACGATGTGCCTCTTCCAGTATTTCCACATACCTTCGAACGGCCTCTAGCATGCGGGGAGGTTCCACGTACATCCCGAGGTAAACGGGTTGACTATCCAAATTCATGGGATCACCTACTGAGGGTAAGCCTGACGGAGCCCAACGGCTTACTCCGCTCTGAAATACTCGTATTCTTCATTGAATACGTTTTTCATCGATAGCGAAACGACTGCGACGCTTGCGGAAGCTGGGAAGTGAAACGAACCTTGCTCCTCAAAGAACCAACCATTCTGGTCTCTACGTTCTTCATCACCACACTCTTCTCGACCATAGCGAGACTGCATGCTGCTTCTTGTGTATACACAAAGCATGAAAGAATAGAAATTCCCGTCTGTCACAGCTGGGGATTTGTCTCGCCTTATACTCATCAATAAGTTCTAGCATTGGGTGGGGGCTACTTTCGCTCCCCACTTTCAGTTCGAGTATGGAGTGGAGCCCTGTCGTCACCCTTCTATCCGCCTACCATTCGTGCATCCCTCTGCGGTCTTCCCTTAGTGTTACTCACGCACTCTCTATTTGCCCGAATACAGGAGGATAATACACGCGTGTGGAATCTCGTTTCTTGATGTTCTAATTCCTGGTACTGATGACGATGCTTGATTGAAGGTCTATCTGACCACGTAGAGGGCTGATGTAAAGTGGGGCGAAGTAGGCCAAACAGAGGCCGCTGTGCCTGAGGCAGGGCCTGAGGCAGGGCCTGAGGCAGGGTGCCTCAATCAACACTACTTTTGTCTATGATTGTAGTGTGTATCTATACACCAACTGTATATCGGGGTACGGCTCGCTTATCCTGTCATATAAAATTTACATAGGACTTGCGTCCTCATGTCGCTTAGACTATCTATAGAAGAAAGCGTCAGCAAGATACCACGGCGGAGCCATTCCCCATGAGATAGTGTTGAAGCTTTTAGTCCTCGCGCTAGTCTAGTACTTCCCGATCAGGAAGTGGCATAAAATCCTAAAGAGGGAGCAGTATGGACTCATCATCGAAGCCGGTCGACCAATGAGATATTTTGTATTCACCCATGTTACAATTGCCTTCTCATTAGAGGGCGCAGCTCGATTGCCTGGAATTCGGAACCGATTCGAGTATTTAAGATGGCGCACGCGCCCAGCTTGCCGTGTTGCGGAGCCAAGAAACGCAGAAGAGAACCTTTACAAGCAAACCAGTCTCCCTAGCATCAATCATGGTATGAAACAGTCCTAGTCTTTCACTAGAATCATTCATAACTGGTTTAAAGTCTAGCAAATCCCCAGTCAGCACCTTGGCAAACGGCCAGCCTAGCGACAATCCCGGCTCGGTCCAGCAAGTCCGCTATGGAAACACGAATGGCGGCCTTGTCGTCCTCAGCGACACACAAACCATTGAAATTCTTGCTCATTTCGCCCGTGAGCGTATTCCAGAGAGGTAATATAAACACGCCGCATTACTCAAGACAAGATGCTAAGACAATGGATACAGAAGTGTTCATGCCAAGGCCGCAGGCGCTTTTGGTGAATTTGAGGTGCTGGACGATGTGTCTGACATAACAGATGCCAAATTTCTCAATGGCATCGGCAAGAAGACGCCCATTCTGACGCGCATGTCCACCGTTGGTGGCGAAAAGGGCTCTAGCGATACGGTGCGTGACGTGCGCGGGTGGGCGACCAAGTTTTACACGGAAGAAGGCATTCAAGACTTTGTCTTTAATGATCTGCCCGTCTTCTTCATCCGCGACCCCATCAAGTTTCCGTCCATGAACCGTTCGCACAAACGCCACCCTCAGACCAATGTCCCGGATAATAGCATGTTTTGGGATTTCCACGTCAACAATCCAGAGGGCATCCACGCCTTGATGCACCTGTTTGGCCAGCGAGGTATCCCAGCGTCGCTTCGCAACATCAGCGGCTATGGAGTCCACACGTATACTCTCAACAAATCAGTGAGTAACATAGACATCATATGTGCACCCCGCTAATAATCTGTGCCTAGGATGGTAGTTATGTCTACGTGAAATGGCACTTCAAGCCAGATGACGGCATCAAGACGATGGCAGCGGACACTGCTCTTTATCTTGCGGGTGCTGAGCCGGACTACCACGTCAAGGATCTTTTCCATGCCATCAAAACTGGCAACTTTCCTAGCTGGACAGTCTATGTTCAGGTCATTCGACCCGAACAAGTCAGCTCGGCGCCGATTGACATTTTTGACAACACCTTTACCTGGCCCCATGCGCTCTATCCTCTGCGACGCATTGGCAAATTCACCCTCAACAGGAATCCAAACAACTACTTTCAGGACATTGAGCAGGCGTGCTTTTCCCCCTCCAACATGGTCCCTGGCATCGGACCCTCTGCCGACCCGGTATTGCAGGCGCGAATGTTTTCGTATCCCGATGCGCATCGCTACCGTGTAGGGCCCAACTACTTTCAGCTGCCGCCCAATAAGCCCGTCAACTGCGTGTATGCGCCGTATGTACGCGACGGACCGGGCACCATCAACGGCAACTACGGCGCTGATCCAGACTATGTCGGCTCGCAGCTGTGCCCAGTGTCGACGAGCAAGCGAGTGCAGATGCCCACGCATGAAGTGTGGTCTGGAAACGTTACTGCCTTTGCCACGCAGTTTGACGAGGACCGTGACTTTAAGCAAGCTAGAGAGCTTTGGCACATCATCTGCCACGAAAAGGGGGGACGAGAGCAGTTCTTGCACAACATTGTGCCGACACTTCAGGATGTGCCCGAGGAACTCAAGAACAAAGTTCTAGGTAAGTGCAGCCGCTATGGCGTGTTGTTCACTTTGACTAGTTCACTTTGACTAGTTCACTTTGACTAGTTCACTTTGACTAGTTCACTTTGACTAACTCTTGTGACTGTAGATTACCTTGGCAAGGTTCACAATGAGCTCAAAGAGCTGCTAAAGACGGCACTTATGAAGTAACTGCCTAACAGGAATCTGGCTGGTACGATTTTGTAAATGTCGTGATTGATTTGAAAGTTTAGGAGATGATTAGTTTAACTAGGTATCGTCACAGCTATTCATGATGCCTGCTAAGGAGGAACAATAATGCTAGGTTTCTACATCTTTGAATGAACAGGGTTGATTTTCCAAGCATTTCACCACGGAAAATTCGAAATCGATCGCTGCGTCTCTTGTGATTCGTCGCCCTGGACAGCTTGATGTTCCCCACAACAATGTGTAGCCAGGAGCTGGCTTGCTATTCTCATGGCAGGCAGGGATCGCGTATCAATGCCCGGTTGTGACCGGCTGAGATAGGGCCTTTTTGGCGTACTGGTACGTGGGGCAGCAAGTGGATCAATACGCCCAACCCCCGTCTATGCGGCAGAGCCATTGCCATTAACTTGATTTGTCTCGAGGATCCTTGTCGACTCTGAGGCAAATGTTAATCCCTAATTCATTGAGGAACACTCCATGAGCAGTTGGGCTGTCACGCTGTACTCTTAGAACATCATCTTGACGAGTTTGAATCGAGACTCTTGCACCGTTGGAGATGGCGGATACAACGTAACCATAACAGGTTAAAGCCACGTCAAATACAGATAGGGCCTCTCTCGATTCCACACCTTTTGCAGTGAGGGGAAAACTGAAGGCACTAGAAATTACTAGTGGGATGCTTCATATTCCTACTCCACTCGCCGGTACAGGCAGATTGTCACGGAAACTGTAAACCGAGGCGGAGACGGACGCGGAGAATTTTTCTGCTCGTCTGTCGCAATATCAACAAGGTGAAAAAGTTAGAAACGACTGATGCCACTTGGCATCACCAGCGACGTTGACCCAAGCTTTATTGAGTCCGGCTTCTGGCTCTTTGCACGGGCTTGAAATGAGAACCCGCAACACCCTTCGTGCCTTGATCCATCTCGTCTCGATCTCGATTCATCTCTCTTCAATCTCGGTTCATCTCTCCTCAATCTCATTTCACCATGTCACCCGATGAGAACCCAGACGAGCCGCCCGCCAGCAAGAAGGAGGACCGCTACGCCACCAAATTTGCCTTTGTCAATGAGCAGAGTCGGCAAGACTCGCGCAGCCATGCCATGCGCGAATACTGGAAGCAGCGCCGGCGACCAAAGAGCGTCGATGTGGGAAGCTCATCTAGTTCGTCTTCGTCGTTGGCAAACCCGGGGGCAGCGCCCCGTCCCTTGACACTGCGATCGGGTCACAGTTCCTCGAGCAGCGGCACCACGACGCGCGCCAGCAGCCGGAAATCAGCCTCGTCGAGATCCCCTAAAAAAGTACCGGAACCGCCCAAGGAGCCGGGGATCCCGGCGCAGATGCTCTCCGGGATGAACATGGCTCTCGGAAACTGTCGCCTGGATCCCTTTGACCAGTTTCCCGTCAAGCTCACCGCGCAGCATCATAAACTCATTATGCATTGTAAGAGAACTGATCGGCACCTGATTGCTATTCGATCGCTTTGATTAACAGAGATACCAATCAGGGCTTACCATGTACGCGAACATGACTTTCGGCGACAGCTTGAAAGCAAAGTTTAACCCGCTGCGGGATGTCTTTTTCCCCCTGGACCTGTCGAATGCGGCGGCATTTAATGCCGTCATGGCGCAATCTGCGGCGCATCTAGCACGTATGCAGGGGCGCATGCGATTAACGGAAGCGCTGCATTTCAAGGCGGAAGCTATTCGCATCTTGTCCGAGTGGATGGCGGATGAGAAGATGGCGTTGAGCGACGACGTTCTGGCAGCGATATCCAGAATACTGGCTTACGAGGTAAGTTTTTGCCGCAAGATTATTACAGTCCGGACTCACACTAATCATCACGGCATTGAAGAGATATTGGGGCACCGAGGCTGAATGGCTGGTTCACAGGGCTGGTCTACAGCGACTCATTGACCAGCGTGGGGGTGTCAGAGCACTCCAGAACAACTGGAGGCTCGAGTTGACGATTTACCTGTAGGATTTCCCCCAGCAGCGTTAATTTCCACCTCAGTTGCTAAAATATCCATAGAATTAGCATCATGTCAAAGCCGTCCTGGTTTGACAGCTCCAATCAGCTCTGGGAGATATCCGACTCGTCCATATCGACCGGCCTCCACCCTCTATTCGGCAGCGAGGATGCCCTCCCTCGTATCCGGTCCCTCTGGCTCATCTCTTTTATCCAGGACACACGCACGCTAATGAATAATTGGCTCGAACTCTATTCCAGCGGCATCACCAATTACACAGGGCTGCAGCATGCCGTGGCCACACTGCACGCTGCCGTCCCCCCCCGTTCCGAGCTGGCCGAAAGTAAGGAGTTTGACACGCACGATTATACCCGGCTGGCATGCATTCTATTTATTGTCTTGATGATTCAGTCCTCCACGAGTATGCTTACGCAAACGGTAGCTGCATCAGGCAGCCAGTACCCGCAAGCCACACTGTCGCTGGCTCGCATCGCAGAGCTGGATGTCTTGCTCCTCGAGCGCGAGCCGTACTGGACACACTCAATTGACGAGCTCTACAACACGCTCTATCATGATTTCGCTTCGAATCACACGAGCAATCATATCACCAGCTATGCATTGCATATGGCAACGGTCGTAAGCTACATGTCTCCCGAGACCAGGAGAGGGGTCGAGAAAACCCTGTTGCATATTCTGCCACATATTCCAGCAGAAGGGTGGCGGGATGACAGTGAATGGACGCCAGATGCATTTCTTTCGTCTACATACGGAGATTAATAAATATACCCACCACAATGTCATAATATAATACATGTTAATTGTCATACTTGCCGCTATTCTTCTTCGATACATTTTTGATGGCACATACGGTATCGTTCTAGCTGAGATTTTTTAGCATTAACTCCTATAAACGTCCTACTCAGTATCATTCCTACAGCCTACAACTTTGTGGGAATTTATACAGTGAATAACGAACCGCCTTTAGTGCTGGACTCCGACAGGCACATTGCTACAGATCAACCTTGCGCATTGCCTTCGCCGTTGACTTTAGCGGTAAGAACATCATGCGACCGCCACTCCATCAAGGTAGTATTCGCCGACTAGATATGATGGAGCTTCAGGGTTTCGATAAGCTTGACTTATTCCGGGCCTGTAGACGATTCGCGAGTCTACTTCGTTCGATTACCTCTCCACCCACAGTGCATCATCAAGCTAGTTTCTCGATAGCACCCTGATAAACCGTAATGGCCGGCTTGGTAGCCTCGGTACCTGCAGAGCTACCCTTGCGACAAACCTTGATAGACCGCGGCCATCGTGGGAAGAACGACATGTGTCCCCTCTCCCATTGCAGCTGACTCGTCAAGGCAATTACCTATCATGCTGCTCCAGTGTCGGCGCCACATACCGGTGAGTTGTCTCACCATCTCACAAAGTTGTCCAATGCCGAGACGGTCGAGAACATGGAGCCCCGAAATTCCTCAAGTGGCGTATCTTTGGCGCAGCATGGATCTTGTCTTGTGGCAAAGGGCCTACCAATGCCGGCAGTGTAGATCAAACTAGTTTCAGCCCAACCATTTTTTTTGCTGTTTTTGCAACGTCCGCCAAGGGTCCAGCCCCTCTTTGGTAGTAGCGATGTGGCAGCTGAGTCTCGGTTAGTAGTGGTGACGACCACCGGAACAAGGAAAACGGTCCGAAGTGAGCGGAAGAGACGGAATTGTAGTAGTGAGCGTCGTAGCCTATCATAGTTTGTGGAGCTTTTTCAACGGCTTCAGAAAGTATGTTTGTTGACAATGTAGCCACGTCCGGCATCCGGCATCCGGCATCTGGCATTTTCATGGAGCTGTGAGATGCCGAATTTGTGCCACAATGTGGAAGCGTTATGGATCAGTGTTTGGGTTCAACAACCTCTCGCGACCAAATGACGTAATTTTATTTTAACGGCCAGATAACCGACATCTGGCCAGCCAATAGTCAACCCTGCAGCCAAGGAGCCGGCGGAGGCGCTGGCGAGAGCCTCGAGCAGTGGATCGCCACGCCCACAGTTAATGAGCTCATTCGCAGCCAGCTATTGACGTACTAGCCCGTCGACTGGCTATTAAACAAAGGATCTGCAATAATACTGCAATAAACCTGCGTTATATTCGTATTCTTAGTTGGCTGATGCCTAAAGCCCCGCTTTGACTTTCGCTTTAGACCCCGGTCGAACCGAGATCTACTATTACTCCTTTGGGAAGTTGGTCCTTTTGTGGATTAGAGTTTGGGACGCCCCGGACTTGGCCGCTGATACCCGTTGGAAAAGACAACCACCATGAGCCCGCTACTCCTATGAGGGACTGATTGACTATGCAAACGGTAGTAGTAGGTTGCAATGTGCATTATAGTCGTCCTTTTAAGGGAGATGGCGTCTTGGCGCGTGCCCAGCCCTGCGCCACCAGTCCATGAGAGCGGATAGCAGGGTCTGGACCGAGCCTGTGCTCCTGTCCACCTTTGCCCGTTATATCGAAAGATCTGCGTCTTCAGGAACAGCACTGATAGACTTCGAAACCCCTAGTACCTCCCAGCGGTAACGATGGCTTGCTGTTAGGGGCAATTTATCAGCTGCTTTTTATTTTGGTGTTTGACTTTATGATGGCTCCTCTTTTGCTCAGGTCCGCCCCATTCAGCTTATCACTCAGCACAGTCACCGATTTATTCCCGCACGGGGAGCTCTTGCCTCAGTTTTGCTAGTATTACCTCAATAGGCATGCGGTATGAGTGGATGCATTATCAACAAACGGCCGGATTGCCGTGATGCTACACCTGCCACAAAGCAAGTATATAAACCGCACGTCATTCTAAATATTCGATACCGATAGATAGTAAACACTCTCAACATTCAACACTTGACAATTCCATTCTTTCATCAAATCACATTTCGTATACAACTCAGAAGAAATGGCAGTCAAAGACGGCTCCCGCTTTGATTTCATCGTCGTCGGTGGCGGTACCGCCGGCAACATTGTTGCTTCTCGCCTGGCCGAGAACCCAAAGGTCCGCATCCTCATTGTCGAGGCCGGCATCGGCTCATCGCGCGACAATGAAGAGATTCGTACACCAGGCCGCGCCATGGAAATTCGCGGTAGTCAGTACGACTGGCAATACAAGACGACCATGGTCAAGCGGGATGACTATGAGCGCATTGAGAAGCCAAACACCCGCGGCAAGGCTCTTGGTGGCAGTTCGTCTCTCAACTATTTTTCCTGGGTCCCTGGCTCCAAGGGCACGTTTGACATGTGGGAGGAATACGGCGGCAAAGAGTGGACGTGGGACCATCTTGTGCACTACCTCCGCAAGAGCGTGACGTATCACGACGACGAAGGTCTATATGCCAAAGAGCTCTCGAAGATTGGTTCTGGCGGCCCCATCCCTATTTCTCACGCGAGACTGATGCCCGAGATGGAACCGTTCCGCAAACTCCTGACGCAGGCATGGCAGTCTACTGGCGAGCCGCTGTCGGAGAACATTTTTGATGGCGAGATGCGCGGCCTTGTCCACAGCGTCAACACCATCTACCAGGGTCGTCGCTCGGGCAGCTTCCTCGCGCTCGAGGGCAAGACCAACATTACTGTCCTTTCCGAGACGCACTCCAAGAAGCTCATCATTGACGAGGCCGACGGCACTGTCAAGGGTGTCACTGTGATTGCTCCCTCAGGCGACGAGCTGAGCTTTTATGCTGAGCGCGAAGTCATTGTCTCCGAGGGTGTGTTTGAGTCGCCCAAGCTGCTCATGCTTAGCGGCATTGGACCCAAGGAAGAGCTTGCCAAGCACAACATTCCCGTTCTTGTGGATTCCCAGCACGTTGGCCAGCATCTTCTCGACCACCCCGGTGTTCCATTTGTGCTGCGCGTCAAGGACCAGTACTCCATGGACAGCCGTGTTCTCCGCAAGGGTCCCGAGCAAGACAAGGTCTTGTCCGCCTACAAACAGAGCCATGCTGGTGCCATGGGCTCTCCCTTCCTCGAGATGATCGGGTTTCCCCGCATCGACAAGTATCTGGAAAATTCGCCCGAGTACCGCCAACGCAAGGCTGCCAACGGCAACAAGGACCCGTTCTGCCCCTACGGCCAGCCTCACTTTGAGCTCGACTTTATTCCCCTCTTTGGCAGCGCTTTCCAGTGGCACTTTCCCCATCCCAACCGCGGCAGCTACATGACTGTCATGGTTGATCTAGTCCGTCCCGTTTCCGAGGGCGGCACCGTCACCCTCAACAGTGCCGACCCGCTGCAGCAAGCCAACATCAACCTCAACTACTTCAACGATGACCTTGACATTATTGCTGTCCGTGAGGGTATCCGTTTCTCGTACGATGTTCTCAAGAACGGCCCTGGATTCAAGGACATTGTCGAGGACGAGTACCCATGGGACATGCCGCTTGACGATGATGAGGCAATGAAGCGCACCGTTTTGGATCGCTGTCAGACGTCCTTCCACCCGTGCGGTACAGCCCGCATTGGAAAGAGGATTGAACAGGGTGCGGTCGACCCTCAGCTTCGAGTATTTGGTGTCCGGGGCCTTCGTGTGATTGATGCTTCCGTCATTCCTGTCATTCCCGATTGTCGCATTCAGAACTCTGTCTACATGGTAGCGGAGAAGGGTGCCGACGCCATCAAGGCTGATTACAAGGATTTGTACTAGGCATGATGACTCTGTGGGTTGCGATTTAGAACTTAATTTTGGCCCCTGACAAATGTTATAATTATGTACGGAAAAAGAATTTACACGTAAAAGTACCATGTATTAGTCCCTCTCGTGATTGTCTGGAACAATTCATTAATGAGTACAGTACGGTCAGAGACACACGGGTAGACAACAATGTTTTTTATTCCACAGTATTCGAAAAGCCTCACTCCGATATACTACTCAAGGTACACAAGCGAGACTGGAAGTATTGGAATTCGCCCCTATCTTCTCCGGTGGCGTAGACAGGGTCACCTGTTGACAAAGACCTAGTATAGGAAATACACTGTATCCCAAAGTCACAGATATTTGCAATGTTACACGATATAATCTGTACAACTATGGCTCATAGTGGGTGCGTTGCACTTGGGCTGAAATATTCGCATCAGTGATAGGGGAATGATGAGCTGTTGCACAGCAGCGGCGACGGTGAAAAAGTGAGCGCCGCTGCATAGGTTAGCTGTAGTTTTGACTTGAAATAAAAAATTCCAGATTCACAGCAGAATCATGAGCAGTATTCCGGGTGAAATCATCGTGACCCCGCCACGATGGAGTGTGATCGGGTTCACGTTTTCGAAGCCGCATTTGAGCGCCGAGTTCGTGGTCATGAGCAACCGGTTGCGCTATGTCATTCACGCAACAGATGCTTCCTTGGCCGAATCACCAGAGCTGCGAGAAAAATTTCGCTTTTTCCTTGACGTGGCCGAAAAAACCGAAGTTGATGGCCATGCAGTCGACGACTTCTACGAATGGGCGCTTGAACCTTTGATTCCCCTGCTATGCGAAGACGCGAGACTGACGCCGACACCAAGAAGAAGAGCACCAAACTTACACGATTTTCTGTACACTCCGGTACTGGAGTATACGCTAGGCTGCAAGTCGGAAGAGTTGGTACTCGTCCCCAAGATGGAGAGTCCAGAGACACAATTCATGTTTGGCGCTTTCCTGCCCGAATCATGTAATGCATGGCCATGCTACCTTCCATTTGAAATTGGACTTGAAAGAGGAACCGGTGAATCTGCTGTACCGCGCAAGGTTATGTTGCCGGACGGGATGCCCGCTTTCTTCAAGCTCATGCGGCGCGGAGACGAGGCCATCCTGCAGCGGGAGCTTACATTATACGATAGGCTCCGTGCCTCGCAGCTCCCGGACTCAGTTCGCGTGGCTCGCCTTCTCGGGCTAGTCTGCAACGGAGATAATCTGAGATCAGTGTTTGGTCTGCTGCTTACATACATTGATCTCCGAACCACATCTCTGACCCGTGCAGTCGAGTCTGGTGCACAAGTGCGTCTCAGGCGCCGATGGTCGGAGCAAGTCATGCGAATCGTGCACAACTTGCACCATAGCGGGCTCGTCTGGGGTGGCGCCAGCCCAAACAATGTCATTATCGATGCGAGCAACAATGCTTGGCTCGTTGGTCTTGGAGGCGGAGGTTCGGGGGACTGGGTTCCGCAGGAACTCGTCGGCACCATAGACGGCGATCTTGTAGCCCTGAAGAAGATTGTCGACTTTACAGAGGGAGGATTGTCGATTTCTTACAGCTGACTCCGACTGAGTACTTCTTTTCCATATCTACCCTTGGCGGGATGTGGGAGCAGATGAGCGAGTCGGCATGGCCAGCTCTCGAGTCGAGTGAATCCATGTACTACAAGACAATGTCATACTTGCTTACCAAGCTGGCTCTTGTAATTAATCAAAAGTACGAAATTTTAGTTTGCTTTACGCACGAGGCGTCATGGGCACATTGGCGTCTCTAGCGGCCTGGATGTGACTGAGGCTACTGCGCCATTCTGCTTACACCGCACTAACAAGTAATCGTGTCCGAAACCTGCCAAAAACATTAACAACTGCGAACAAAAATATGTTGATTTCCGAGCGTCGCACATTTATTACCCCTCGCGGGTACAAGTACTCCTTCATCTACGTACCTGCCAGAGACAGCAAGACGACGCTGCTGTTCCTGCACGGCTTTCCCTCGCAGGCCGATGACTGGGAGCGGCAGGTCGCTTACTTTGCGCCGCTGGGCTATGGCGTCATAGCGCCGGACCTGCTGGGCTACGGAGACACGAGCAAGCCGGACGCCCTCACGAGTTACACGTTCAAGGGAATGAGCGACGACATTGCGCAGCTGCTGGATCACTTGAAGGTCGACTCCGTTGTGGGCGTCGGGCACGATTTTGGCGCCAACTTCCTCGGTCGTCTGGCCGCTTACCACCCTGCGCGCTTCCAAGCCTTGGTGTTCCTAGCTGTTGGGTCGGGCAAGCCTGCGAGAAAATTTGACGTCGAGGCCATCCAGCAAATGACGAAGAAGATGGCTGGATTTGTCATGTTTGGGTACCTGTCGTGGCTCGGCGGCGAGGAGGACCCCCATGGGGTTCTGGAGGAGCACGCCCGGTCGGCCATGAGCTTGCTCTTTGCGGCGGACAACAGCGCCTGGAAAACTTGGTTGCATCCTTTGGGCGCCATGAAGCAATTCGTCACTGAGAATAAGCAACTCCCCGTGGGAAAGTGGTACACATCCGCCATGCAGGACAGGCACTTGGAGGTTTTCGGGGCCAAGGACGGGTACAAGGGCGCGACGCGTTGGTACCGCATGCTCGTGACCAATTCCTCCTTGGAAGAAGAGGAAAGTATCGCAGAGACGAGACTGGAGCAGTCGAGTATCATTGTGGCTGATGCACAGTCGATGCCACCGCAGATGGGCATGCTTGCGGAGTGGGTGCCGAACCTGACGCCAAAGGAGCTAGAGAGCGGTCACTGGACACACATTGAGTGCGCTGAGCAGGTCAATCAGATCATTACCGAGCATATTGAAGCACCGGGGGGGGGGCTAGGGAACTGCTAAATCGGTGGATAGACATGGCTTAGTGGACGCGGGGGAATAATCTCGTTGGAGCCCCCTCCTATGCCGTTGCGTTAAACCAGACGCCATGATGCCCTGTGTCCTGGATTTATTCTTCTTTGGCTTTTCATTCTGTATATTCAATCTCTTTCCTCAAGAAATGCCATTTCTCATGGAGCCTCAGTATACAGTTCAAATGTAGCGGCATCGTGGGGTCCACTTTGGACCGATGCTCGAACGGTCTGGCCTCGTGTTGTCGAAACCGGGACGTAAAGATTTAATATGCAGCTGGGATCGGTACATCTGTGTATTGGAGAGAAATGATGGCCATTCACAGGCGTTATACAGTCTACGTAGGCTAATACCTAGTCTTGCCCTATACAGACGCCTC
Source organism: Beauveria varroae (assembly GCA_030780425.1). NCBI lineage: Eukaryota > Fungi > Ascomycota > Sordariomycetes > Hypocreales > Cordycipitaceae > Beauveria > Beauveria varroae. The sequence continues at coordinate 26,069 of JAPFUP010000108.1, forward strand.
GAAGTGGCGGTTCCATCATGATCTTGGCCATTCTGCGGGCTGAGCATTATTACTAAATTGGGCAGGCTGCTATTTGTAGTCACTCAGAGACACTACAGCAAGTGACCTTGATCTACTAGCCCTTTGCACAGCTTTTTTTGTCACCAAGGCTAGGCCGAGGACTCCCTGTTTTACGTCTGAATGCCTGTCGTTGCGACTGATATCGTGTTTAATGTGAGTATTCTCACGCATACCAATGCATGCTACAGGCTTGGTATAAAGACCGGGCAAGACGACTCATGGAATTGATTTATGGCGTGCATAGTTATGGCCTAAATTACAGGATGCGACAACTCGGCGCGTGCTTGCGCGGGTGTGGTTGAGACTGCGCCCAGTCCCGACCTCAATTACATCATGCCCTGGCTCTATGCGCCTCCTTTCTGGGTCTTTGTAGCCCTGCGCAGAACGTCATCTAATTTCGTCGACACGGCACAATACGTCTCTTGTCGGGTTGCATACAAAAAGCGGGTGCAGTAGAACATTCATCACGAAGCCAATGCCTGCCTTCACCTGGGGTGCTCTCTCGTCATGAGTAGTGTCAGTGAAGGTGCGGGTGGAGCTGAAGCACGCCGACGTTAAAGCCCGCGAAGTTTTTCGGTCTGGTGTTAGGTGGGACCCTTTAGGCGCATGCAGCATCTACTATGTTGTCAAGGTCCTACCTTGGAGAAAGAAGAAGTAGTAGATGAGGTGGCGCTGGATGAGAACCCTGATGCTGGCTTTTCAATGCAATGCGCACACTTTCTATGGTTAATGCGAGGAGCATTAAGAAAGCGATGCGACTCAGGATTGATAAACCAGTGCGACTGTCGGAACAGGCGGGGTTGGTTTTGTGCATCAATCCACACTGAATTCCGCTTCTTCTGATAATTGGTTGATTGTTTGATCTACGTGGCCACCTCAAGGCCGCGTGACAGGGAGGCTGAAGGAACATGGGGTGGACTGGGCCAATCAGGGGCCTCAGTGACTGACGCAGGACCTGAGCCAGGCTGCCTCAATCAACAGCGACTCAGCATCGATAAAAATGCGACTCAGTGTGGCTAAAGTAATACCCTTCAGCATTCATATAGTAATGCAACACAGCATTGATCAAGTAATGCGGCTTGGCATCAATAAAGTAATGCGACTTGGTATCAATGAATAAATGGGTAATTATAGTAAATAATGCCACGTATTAGAGCTTTTGTAGGATTTCAGTTATAGTAGTATAGCTGGTGAGTATACATCAGGGCTAGTAAGAGAAAGGTGTATATAAAGACTTCGTCCATTACTAGAACTTCTCATCTATCATCTACTCATTACCTCACCGGAGATCTAGTATTCATACCTTACGAACTCTGAAAAGATGTATAAAGGCTCGCTCTCTACGGTTTTAACCGCACTGCTATACCTTCAACAAGCTAGTAGCAGTGTTATACATACTGCGGATGGCTCTCAACCTGTTGACAATGCTGTAGAAGTCAGTCACGCAGATACAGTTCCCGGTCCAAATGATATTGCAGGCAGCGTTATTAGCAATGGCCCTAGCACTACAGGTAAGCGAAGCTACGATTACTAGAGACGCGGAAGCTAACATATCAAGATGGTTTAGACGGTGCGGCCAAGGCAAATCTGATGCGGCGAGAGGATCCACCTCAAGAGGAAAAACCAACACTTGCAGACTTGGATAAGCTTGCGACGTTGCTGACCAACCCACCTACTCGGGCCGACTGCGTCTTTGTTACTATTGCTCACCTCCTTGGCACAACGCCCGAGGAAGTTTCGCGTCGTACAAACATTCCGATACCCCGGCCGGGCGATGGCGGTACGACGGAAATGTTCAATATACTCCGTCAACTTGGTCTAGTCTTTCAGGTCTGGACATATGGATCTGTTCCCCAAGGCGGGGGAGGTCCGATACGGAACCGGCCTCTGCACCCTGGCCTACCTCTTTATCTAGCATTTCCAAGGGCAACAGGTATGCCGCGTACCGTGGGAGTCGCGTACAATCACCCTGACGCGACTGGAAATATTCGCCCCGACGCAAACGGCGAGGTGGTTGGTCATGTGGTTGTCTGCACGTTAGTCATATTCACTTGGCCCCTCTACGTAAGATTACTACTAACATGATTAATCTGTAGAAACCCCGGAACACCGTATGCACGCTATGTTGATTATCAGGCCGATCCAAACGGCCTTGATATCACGTCAACTATGCGCAACGCTAGGATCGCTGCCTACTTCTCCATTGATCCCAGTGCCTCGACAGGAGACCTCGCTACCACGCAGAGGCCAGCCATGGAGCAAATGGAGGTCGAGGAAGAGCGAGCTCATCCCGAAGCTCAGAATGACGCCCCACAGATTGAACGTCCTCCTACTTCGCCGCAGGATGCTTCCGAGCCAATGGATGTCGACTCTAATAACTCGGAAGTACCAATGGATGTTGACGAGGATATTCTTGAAAATTGGAGGCAAGGTCGATTTGGCGATATTAGATGCGCTGTCGCTATTGCAGCTCTGGCGGCACTCTCTAACAACAAGTTTGGGAGATCGCTCTCAGAGCTGACTCCGAGGGCCTCTAACGAGGAAGGTAATTATCATTTCTCAAGCAACACGTTTTTATGGCTAAGCTGACATTATTTGGAAAAGACTGTCGTCGCGCTCGCGAAATGGCCAAAAAGACACCAAACAAGAGCCTGCCCTCATGCAGCAAGGTGAATAAGCTGGAAATCGGTTTCCAGCTGGCCGACAAAAACTGGGCTGGCACCTACGATTCCATCTCGGTAGCCTTTGCCTCAGAGAAAGATAAGAAGAACAAGAATGGGCAGCACCAGCGTCTTCAGATCGCCGACGCGCCGTCAGCGGGACTGCATGTGTGGAAGCCTGTCGATGTGAAGAAGTTCTTTGGTTCATCTTCCGTCGCCTTGAAAGATATCCGCTACGTTGGCCTCTACGACTTTAGCGCAGGCTTAGGTATTAGTGGTGACAGATGGGAGTTCCAAGGTACGACACCCTCTTTTCCTTTCCTTTTTTTCCGAGCCATAAGTCTCAGAGTCTATTTTCTGACGCAAATACTATATTAGGTCTTAAGTTGAGAGGACAGTGTGTTGGCAAGAACAAGCAGGTTGAAGTCGACAAGTTCGCATCAGTCAACACGTATCTGCAACACTCGAACAAGAACAAAGGCAACCCTTGGATTTTCCAGATGCCCTTCTTCCCCAAGGTTGATGACGGCCACCGGGCCACCGCCGAGCTCGTATGGGCCGGAAATATGACCGTCAACGATTGGAAGGCCACAGGTGCCCAGGCCGAGAAGCAGAAGGGCGAGAAGGAGACTCCGCAATTTTGCTACTCCGAGGGTGGTTCCCAAGAGTGCAACGAGGGAAGCGACAAAGACAAGTACATTAAGGGGTCAGCCTAGGCAGCTTGAGCTATACGAACGGCCTCTTTGGTCCTTGGTTTTCATTACCTAACTCTACTTCGTGCGATGCTCAAATGTTTCCAGTTACAAGAGTGTGCGCAAGTTCGATGTCCTTCCTCTGGATTCTCATGTTCAAGCCTAAGTTGGTTGTAAATCAACTTGGATCGAATAGTGTCTAGACATAGAAAGGCCTTAGATATGGAAAAGAGAGTTTCTCACTGTACGACTCTTTCATCTTCAGCGATATTTACTCGAGAATGTCTTATAAGCTCTATAGTTAGCCTGTCAGCCTTGCGCCTTTGTCTGAGGCAAACAGGGTGGGTGGATCCTTGGGGGAGACGGTCCGCTGAAGCGTGTGAAAAAGCCCGTTGGAACCCCGGATCGACTGCCTAATTATAGGCGAAGCGGCCCTGAAGGCCCAGCACAAAGCCACTAAAAGCCCAAGCCACTACGCCACTTGGCGCCACTCCGCTGTCACGGGCAAAACTCTAGCCTTTTTCATCCCTTGCAGCGGAGGATCACCTCGTCTGCTCGTTCATGCACCGCTCTGTGGCTAGCTCGAGACGCCTTGTTCCATCCCGAAATACGCGGATCGGCAATCGCCTTGAGCTCAGCAACAACCATGGCCCTCAACTGCTTGTATAGCTGCGTGGCCGTGACATCATCATCGCCCGGCCTGGACCGCAGATGAGACGGGACGATATGCAACTTGCCCAGCCTTGCAGATTCACGGGCAGTGCACATGATCTGGCGAGCTGACTCTTCTGTGCTGTGCGGAGGCCACGTATATATGCAGCGACACGTCCATGTCTGCCAGGGCTGTCTGCAATGGCCACTGTCACCGCGAATCAAAGAAACAGTTCAATACCGACATGAATAAAGAACAGTCACACGAGCTTCAGGAGCAAGCAACAGCAGTCACAGATGTCCTCGGACGAGCCTCAACAGTCACAGCGGCAGCAACAACCAGCATCAGGCTACCCCGTCCGAGCCGCAGCCTACGCACAACCATGGCCCTAGTCAGGGCACCGCAGTCGAACATCAACTTCCAAGCTATGAGCAGGCCAATACCGCTCCAATTATCCATACACCCGCAGGTGTGACAGCCGGGCAGGCTGTCGGGAGGGTTACGCCCTTGAACCAGCTCAGCAACACGCCACAATGGATCGTCTGCCCGTTCTGCCACAGGTGCACCAAGACTATCGTGCGTCAAGAAGGCGAAAGCACGCAAATGTGAGTCTTTACATCTACATGGCGACAAACGATGCAATTGACACCGTATTAGCATCGTCGGTGCCGTCCTTTGCTTCGTCTGCGTATGCTTGGCGTGTCTCCCCTGCATGCTCCATTGGTTCGAGGGAGGATACCGTCTGGCACTGCTCAGAGTGCAAGAACAAGGTTGCAATGCGAAGAAACGAGGGTGCTATCAAAGTTTTTGGTCCTACTCGAGTTGAATACTCTCAATATGCCCATCAACGGCCGATGGATAACTCCCGGCAGCAGCAGCAGCAGCAGCAGCAGCAGCAGCAGCAAGTGCCTCCTGGCCAAATCATACAGCAATCCGTGCCTCAGCATGCAGATGCTTCACCGCAGCAGAGCTAAGAGATACAGCCTCAACCCTTGCAGGCGCCTGCGCAGCCGCCAACGACGATCAAGAACTAAAGATTCCGCCATGAACTTTACGCTTGACACCCACTGAAGCATATAACCTCGCATTTGGCTTTTCAACCGATCAATTTCGAGATATTATGTCAGTTTGATATATTCATTAAACAGTGTGTTACTCCAGCATTATTACAGCTGTCGAGAATGCGCCGTCGAGAGCTGAGTCGCTGTCGCGTTGAAGAAGTGAAGTAAAACGCACAATGCCGCCTCCCAGTGTATTTCACATTCGCCTAGAGCCCGCCCACGCCGTATCGGAAATCTTGAAGCCTATCTGATTTACTCAATCAGGACCTGCTTCTCCCTCTTGATCTGCTCGATAAAGTCTACAGAGACCTTGAGCGTTTGCGCGGCAATCTCGGGTGGCGTGAGGGCCAGCCACTGCGAGAGCGAAATGTCGGCCACGTGATCCGACTTGTAGATTTCGATCCAGACGAGATCCTCGTCCTTGGACGTGTTTTCAATGTAGTGTCTACAAAAGTGGTCAGCGTTGGTTGCATTATTGGAGAGGAAGTTCCAAGACGTACCCAGAGTTGGTGGGGAAGACGGCCGTGTCGCCAGCGGAAAAGTCAAAGGTGCGAGCCGCACCGCTGCCGATGAAAGCAGTGGCTGTAGCATGGCCCTTGTGAAAGTACAGCCACTCCTCTGCCTACATACTGTTAGGATACTTTTTTTCCAAGCGGTATTCCGAGTTGAGACCAATGGGAAAGACGTACATTGGGATGCCAGTGTAGCTCACGAAGCCCGCCGGGCTTGAGCGTCACAAAGGTGGCGGCAATTTTCTTGGCAATGGGAAAGTTGGTCGAGTCAATTTTGTAAAAAGTGCCGCCCGTTCCGCCAATCTTCTCGGGGGGGTGCTGCAGAGTGCGGTACACAAAGGAGGCGTCGCCCTTTGCCTCGGGCGTTACGGCGCCCGTCACGTTCTTGGTCGCAACGGTCCCGTTGACAATGTACGGGCTTCCCGCAGGGACGTCTTTGAAGGCCGACTCGGGTACACCAAAGTTCTTGGCGAGGATGTGCTTGGGCGTGTGCGCCACCCAGTCGTCGAGATTGAAGGTAGTTCTTGGGTTGGCTGTTAGTGGGTGCATATAGCTGGGGTGGAAGGGGAAGGATGTCTAGTGTTGGCGTACCCAATCTTGTCGAAATCAGTCTCATCAAAAATGAGAAGAAACTCGTTCTCATCATCCAGACCCTGAACGGTGTGGGCAACGCCTGGCGGAAAGTACCAGACATCGCCGTAGCCGATTTCCGTGGCTTGGTAGACACCGTTCTCATCGACAGCAGAGACGGTAATTCTACCATTGTAGACGAAGCCCCATTCAGCCTTTATTTCTTCGCGTAAGTTGAAAATGCATGTGACCACATGTTGGTACTTAATTGACGTACGGATTTATGCCAGTGAAGCTCCCGGATAGCGCCCTTCTTCAAGTGTTGCTGCGCGCCAGCAATGTCGTGGCTCGAGGGCAAGTCAGTGACGACCTGCTCCCGCACCCAGCCGCCCTTGACAATGCGCGTCTTTGAGTCTGAGAAGCTCCATTTCAAATTGGGCACCACGCCGGCATCAGTGCTCTGCTGCCCCAGGTTGTCGGGGTTCTGCAGGTCCAGCTCTTTGTTGGTGCCGCCTGTCTCTTTGTGTCAGCGCATCTTCTCCCTTGCTTTCTGATCATTTCTGTACAAGATATTCTCAGGCATTTAGGTATGGGAATATTTACCTAGGATACGACCGCCTTTGCCGTCTTTGCTGATGGGCTGGCCTTGAGCAAACTGGTCTCCGCCCTCGCGAGGCGTCAGAGAGGGAGCAGCAAGAGCCGAAGCCGCAAGGCCGAAAAGAACGGAAGCTGCACGCATGGTATCAGTGTCAAGGATACGTTTCCAAAAACTTCCACTTATTATACCAAACAAAAATTCAAGTTGCAGGAAAGGGGCTGGCTTTTAACAAGTTCCTCTTGCACACATACACGTGAACCGTGCCGGGTTTGACAATCAACACACGCACCACACTGCTAGCTGCTTTGAGCTTGGCCAGCTTTCCAAATCCCTCCCGTGGTTCTTCAAATCATAGTTACATTGTCTATGCGCGTCTTTGTCTTGCCGTTGTTTCTTTTTTTCTTTGTCTCTCAGCGCGCTCTGCACGCGAGCATATGGCGACATATAGTTGCGGAATGAGATGTTGCGCGCTACTTGTCGGGTCGCCTAGTCCCGCGAAATGAACATGTCTAGGAGAAAACTTTCGATTCTTCTTAAATTGCGAGAATGTCATTCGTCGATCGATTCAGCCTTTGTGGATGCGGCAGTTGTCAATTTATCCCGCACGACAGGGCTGTCCGTTGCATTAAAGCCCTCCCGCGGCAGGATCTGGTTCAATCACGCCATGCGGATCGCCAATTGTGTTGGTGGTGAATATCGCCTGCGCTCGGACGGTAGAGGCAGCTTGCTCAATGACAAGTGAACTGCCGACTGGGGAATTGTGGCTTGCTGTTACCCCATTTTGGCTTCTGTTTCTGGGGTCGTTTAAAATCATGCTTTATGTTATGCTCGCGGAGCTGGGGCAAAGGATCGGTCTGGGGTTGCCAAGTGAGTCCTGCAGGATGGGCTGCCCGAGGGATGGGACGGGAGTCCGCCACCTTGCGCCTCGGCCGAGATCAAAGATATAATAACCGATTAGATATATCCGTTCGCATAATATGTCTGACACGAAGATTCTGGTTTTAGAATATGAGACCAGTGATATAAAATAGCCCAGTGTAGAGAACGAAGCGTGTAGCTCTCGTCCTCACCCTGCCAAGCAAGCGGGAGCCACTGCTTCATCTCGCCAAACACCATCTAGACTGCTTTAGTTCTACACATCATAATCACAGTCTCACTTCGTCATTCTTTAGCTGAGTGTAGATCCGTAGGTCGGCTACTAGAACCTACCTGCTGGAACCTCGCGGCCCAACGGAGTGTTCTCTCCTTTGTTCGGCGACCGCCATCTTTGTGGCTTTCGTCGCCATCTACGCTATGCGAAAATGGGCGAGAATTCCAAGACATGCAGCTTCGTGCCTTTCTTCTTTGGGTGATCCGGTGTGATGGTATCACTTTGTTGGGTGCCAGTGTCGTGTAAGCGAGGAGCCGAAGCAAATCTAGAGGACAAAGTCAGGAGCCCTGAACTGGACGAGCAGTGTATATAAATATTCAATAAACCTTCTCATATTCTGCTCAGATGAATACAGGCAGCCACTTCATTCTTCTCTAATCTGCTCAATCTCAGCCCACCATGATCTTCTCCAGTGTTGCCCTCGTCCTAGCCAGCCAGCTGGTGGCCAAGGCAGCCGCCTCCCCGGCCGCCGCCCCTGTCAGCAAGCGTTCGCCGCTGGGAATCAGCCTTCCTCCTCTCATCCCTTCTATTCCCGGTGTGACTGAGCCTCTGGTTGATGCGGCACCGCCCCTGCCGATTCTGCAGCTGCCCACGCCACCGCTGGACAGCCTCCCCTTTGAGACCAAGAACCTGCAGCCCAAAAAGATTGGTTACATCTGGACCGGTGCCGGTGACAACCATCACAAGGATTTTCTTGCCGCCGTCAGTCTCGATGACGTAAGTGTTGATCTGTTCTCACAGTTGTGTTGATGCTAAATGGCTTCTAGGATTCGTTTGGAGAATTCATCCATATTGCGGATGTGCCCACCAGCGGCAACTCGCCTCACCATCTGGGTGTCTCCCTGGATGGCAAGACGCTGGTTGGCGGTGGTCTCCTGTCACTTCTCAAGACTCAGGACACGGGCTTCTACTGGGACTCGAGTGACCCTTACCACCCCCAGTTCTCGCACAGCAACAGAGCCCTGCTCAGCTCCATCACTGACGAGATTCGAGCCAAGCCTGAGGGGTACGACTTTCTACTATCGAGAATGACTTTGCCCTTTGCTAACATGTTGTAGTGGATTTTTCATCACTTACATGGGAAGTGCCCTTGGAACCTCTCCTGGTCGTCTAGTTGAGACCGACGCCCATGGCAACATTATTCACGAGTGGCCCGAGGACGTCGACGGCACGGTAAGGCAGCAACGAATAAAACTGATCCTCCGTCCTGATCTCTAACAATTGATAGCTTAATATTCTGGGACAGCAGTTTAGCCCTCACGGTCTGAGTGTTGACTTTGAGAAGAATCTCATCCTTACCTCTGACTTTGTCGTCCCGCTCAGCATTCTCAAGCCTGTCTCTGCTCTGGGCATTCAAAAGGCCAACACTTTGCGTCTGTGGACTCTGGACGACCGCAAGATCATCTCTACTATTACCATCCCTGATGTGGGTTCTTCTTGGCTCTCATTCTTCTGCGCATCACTAAAATGGAGCAGGGCCAAGGTATTCAGGACGTCAAATTCATCCCTGGCAACCCTGAAAGCGCTGCAATCGCTACGTAAGTAAATCACTGCTTCGCTTCGGATTGAACAGTACTAAAAACTCATAGCGCTGTCAAGAATGGCCAGGTCTGGATCATCTACCCCTTCCGCAAGGACGCCAAGGGCAAGCAGGGTGTAGCCGAGCTCCTTTACGATTTCGGCACCAAAGCCAAGGAGTCGGTCGCTATTTACTCTGACGTTTCCGACGACGGGAAGCTCGCCTACTTTACCTTTACGCTCGGCAACCACGTCGCCGCCCTCGACATCTCCGACCTCGGCAACGTCAAGCGCCTCGATGACCCCAACGAGCAGCAGCCCATCATCGGCCCCCACTACGTCAAGATTTCGCCCGACAAGAAGAACCTGCTCGTCTGCGGCTACTTTGTGCAGGCCGGCGATGTAAGTGGCACATGAATTGCTTTTGCGGGCAAACAGCTGACGCGATATCTAGATTTCTGTTCTCAACACGCCCGGTGACTACAAGGTTCACTGGATTGACATTCTCGACAACGGCGCGCTCAGCTTCAACCGTACTATTGACTTTGAGACCATCTTTACCCGCACTCGCGGTGGTGCTGTAAGTGCATATTAGAGCAGTAGCTGAGACTTTTGCTAATGAAGTGAACAGCGTCCTCATAGCGCCGTCATCTTTGATCTCACGGACCCTAACCATCCCGTCTACTACTAGTTGGACAGGACAGAGCTGGGTTATAATAGTCAAGATATCTCTTTCATGTCAATAGTTTTCGTGAAAAGATGCAGAGGCGCTGGTCGCGGGCAATGTTGTCTGCTTCCATGCATCTCCCATCACTGTTTATGCCACTACGGCGCGAGCTCGACGCCATATGCTTAATTGTTAATACACTATTTAAACCCGCAACGCTCATCGAAACGTGAACCTGAATCTGCAAGTGCCTGTCTAAAAGTTCTCTGCCCTGTTCTGTACTCGTTTCTATCAATTTTGTGTAGTTGCAAAATTGGAGCACGATTTCCTGCGCCGCGACGACACCAACGCACCCCACGTCCCTCGCGGAGCAAGAACTGGCTGATTAACCATACTTGCGCCTGCTTTTCCCCGATGCTGTCGAGCTTCCGTCTCGGCGTCAATTGAAGCATGCCAGAATTGCCGCGAAGCCGACTGCGAATGCCGAGACGAGGTCGAGCGCTATTGATACGGCGTGTCCTTGGCAGAGCTATCCGGGACGATGGAATCTGCGGGGTAAAAGTGTAGGGTGGCAGGGTCACCAGCTACAAACGATCACGGGCGGAGTTGTCGACTTCTGCCAGTCCTATTCACAAATTTAAAAAAAAAAATTTCTACTGTGGATTGGAAACGCAGAGTCGAAAGAGCTCCCAAGATAAAAATTGATCGTTGGTAGTTTGCAGTTGGGCGTTTCTTTCAGCCCATATCGGTCATACCAAAATGGTTAGGTGGACGTTGGCTAATCCCTAGATACCGCGTGAGCTCCGTGCCCAGTGTCATCAGATTTACCATCACTCATAAATCAGTCTGCTTGCAAGCCAACGATAATTTCGTCACTCTTGCCTTTGCTAGACATGCAAATAAGTTTCTTACTTGAATCCCCCAACCGGATCATAGGGCGCATTTACATACAGCGACCCACATATTGACGACTCGTAGGGCGTCCGAGTAACCAAGAGACATAAATGCAACTTGTCTCCAACTACGCGATACACGTCAACAAAATCTCTCCTCACTATCCCATCTCTATAATGGCTCACCTTGACGACTTTGACGTGCTCTGCTTCGACGTCTACGGCACCCTCATAGACTGGGAAACCGGCATCACCACTGCCCTGCAGCCTCTATTTACCCAAGCCAACAAGCCCTTGCCTCTCCGCGCCGAGCTCCTTCACGCCGTGCACGAGCTCGAAGCGCAGCAGCAGAGCCTCACCCCGTCCATGCGCTACCGCGACGTCCTCGCCGCCATCCACTCACGTCTCGCCGCGCGCTTCCATCTGACCCCGCCGACCACCGAGGAGAGCGCCGCGTTTGGCGCCTCGATCGGGGCGTGGCCCGCGTTTCCCGACAGCGTGGCGGCGCTGCGTCGGCTTGCGCGGCGCTACAAGCTCGTTGTGCTGTCCAACACGGACCGCGAGGCGTTTGCGGCGACGAATGCCGGACCGCTGGAAGGCGTGCCGTTTGATCTCGTCATCACGGCCGAGGACGTGGGCAGCTTCAAGCCGGCGGGTAGGAATTTCGACTTTATGGTCGACAAGGTGCACGAGAAGCTGCGATTGGGCAAGGACAGGATCCTGCAGACGGCGCAGAGCCAGTTTCACGACCATCACCCCGCGAAAAAGGCGGGGATTAGAAGCTGCTGGATTGTGAGACCGGGCGCCATCATGGGAAATAGACAGCAAGAGATCTATGATTGGAAGTTTGATACGTTGGCGGACATGGCAGATGCTGTCGAGGCCGAGCAGAAATAGATTCATGGTGTAATACGACGATGAGATTCGTCATGTTTTGCAGCTAATTCGTAAATAGTCAATGAACCCATGCTTGCTCTTCTACAAGAAGAAGCATCTCACATTCAGTTTTGCCAGTGCATTCAACCACATGGTACAACAAAAGACGCAGCGTCTCACTTCAATTTTGTACATTCTTCAATACAGCGCATTCATCCTCATGGTAAAATACTCCTCCGCCGTCACCGGCTCATACCGCTTCGGCCGATTCCGTCCATGGCACGTCGGCACGCAATCCACCACCGTCGACGGATCCGCGCAAATAAAGAATGGCATCGAGTACCTTCTCTTTGTCATGCGCACGCCCGTCTCTGGATCAACATTCACCTCCGCCGGCGTTCTCACCCGATGAATCGTTGACCGCAGCTCATCATTTGTCCAACGCATCAGCATGTCACCAATATTCACCACAATCGTGCCCGGGATGCTTGGCACCGGCCGAAAGCGCCCACCGCTCTCGCCCTCGCTCCCTCCTTGGTCCTCAATCTCCAGCCCGCCGACATCGTCCTGAAACAGCAGCGTCATGGTGCCAAAGTCGCTGTGCGCGCCGATGCAGTCTGCCTGCCCGCTCTCGAGCAGCTCCGCCGCAAAGGGCGGGTAGTGCAGCAGCCGCAGCTGGTTGTCGCGGCCGCGGTGGCACGCGTCAAAGTAGTCGGCCGGCAGACCTAGGCCCACGGCCACGGCGGCGAGAAGCTTATCCTCGAGGCCGTTGCAGAGATTGTAAAAGTCGACAAAGAATTCGCGGAAGCCGGGCAGGGCAGCGGCGGGCGGCCAGATGTTGGTCATGACGTCGTCGTTTTCCCGACCCAGCTCAAACGACTCCTTTTGGTCCGGGACCTTGCGGTGCTGCGCCAGGCCATCCTCATCAAATAGATTCTGGGACACCTTTTCTCGTCCGATGCTCGAGTAACCGCGGTGGTACCAGCCCTCGGCCGGATGGGGTGCCTTGTCCTTTTCGCTCTGTGGGAGGTCAAAGAACTTGCGGCTCTGGAATGGATCAGTAAAATTGTCAGTTTCGTTTGCAAGTTATACTGCCCACCCAGGAAAAAGCCTCTTCGATTATCTCTTCCGGAATACCGTGGTTCTTTATGTAGGCAAAGCCCACCTCCCGAAATGCCTTGCATAGCTGCGTAGCTTGCTCTGTCGGGGCCGAAGCGGCGAGGTCAACAATCGGAATCAAATCCTGCGACAAATCTGGCATCATGCATCAAATGGGCAGAATATCGACATGGAGGAGGAGAAATAGAAGAAATTTCTTTCCAGATATAGGGAGCTAGATATTAGCAAAGCTATACAAGAACTATAAGCTCCATTAGATCGAGGTGGGAAAAAAGTACGCCGATGCCCCCACCGGCGATGGTGGCGAGAAGGACTCCGCATCGGTTGGCCGGCAGCCGGTTCGCTTCTGGACAGGAAGGCATCCAATCATATGAGCACACATGGCTCTGCCACAACGGTCAATATGCAACGTCGGCGAAATATACCCTATAAAAAGAACAGAGGCGCATCGGTCATTTTTTCGCCCAATCAATCTATGCTTTTGCCCATCTAGCCATCTACAGATCGTCCCCCGCTCTATTTACTGCTCATACCCCTTCGGAGGGTGCTGCGAGTCCGATACCTTGAGTGAGTCGGTGTAGTAGGTCGGTGCGTCGCTGTTAGCCCAGATATTCTTTACCGACTGCAAGATGCGGCGGCCGTTGAAGCTATTCTGATCCAGGCTCAGGTTGGGCTTGGGAATAGGCTTGTCGGTTGACTCGGAGTTGAGGTAACCGCCATAACAGTCGTTCCAGTAGTAGCTCTTGAACTCCTGGTCATTTTCCCATTTGCGGATCTTGTCGCCCGTCTTATCCGCAACCGTCTTGTACACATTAGCGCCTACATCCCAGCGGCCCAAGGTGGGAAGGTCCCAGTTAGCCGAGACGGTCGAGATTTCCGAGTAGTGGTTATAGAAGCTGCTGTCTGTGGTACCGACCAGCTGCTGTGGCACAGCGTCGCCGACAAGGATACCCAAAATATTGTTTCTACGCGAGTACGACTCGGACTCGTCCCACGTCACGAGCACCAGGGTATTTTGCATAAAGTTGCTGTTTGTTAATAGAGGCTCGAGAAAGAAGCGGCACCATTGACCGGCAGTCGTGACGCTCGAGTCGTGGCCGTCAGAGGTCATGTTGGGAGTGATGAACATCCACTGGGGAAGCGCATTCTTCTTGAGATCCTTGTGGAACTCGGAGCGTGACGTGTCAATGTGTGACATGTTCTTGATGCGACCCAGTCTCTCGTACGAATTGGTAACGCTCGTGTGCATGATGCCGGGATTGTGCTTGCGGACGTAGTCGTTGCGGCCACGGCTGTTTTTATAGGAGCCGCCCTCGAAGCCAGTGTACGGCATGTCTTCCTGGTAATGAGCCCAGGAAATGTCCTTTGATTCAAGCAGATCAATTACGGTGGCGACTTCGGCAGGGGAGTCAATCACGCGGTCGTCGTCTAGGCCAAAGTAGTCACCAGCGATGCTGGCCATGTAATTGGGCTGCGACGGGTGGGTGGCGGCAAAGTAGTTGGACAAGGTGATGCCCTTTTTGGCCAGCCACTTGAAATTGGCTAAATAATGTCAATACTCGTTTCATTATTTGAACATGTTTGCCCACTTACGGTCGCCAATGGCCTTTTCATAGTTTTGGTTCTCAAAGTAGATGACAACAAATCGATCAAAGGCCTTGCCCTTGACATTACTGGTCGGGACAGTGGCGGCAACACCAAGGCCGGCAAGAGCCAAGATCTTGGCAAAGAACATGGTGTCGGGTATCAGCAAAAATTGAACCTAGCCGACTCGGAGTTGTTGTCCATTGCAAGACCCTGCTGACAGGAAGCAGCGGCTGCGCTCGGTATATATGCTCAAGGGCCCATCTCGGCAGGTCAGCTTCGTCTCTGCCTAGCCTGGGGATGAGTGCTAGCCGACGTGGGATCAGTATGCAAGTGAGATACGGTGCCCATGCAAACCTAGCGCAAAGTACCAATGTGCGGCCATTTTGATGACATGGATTTCAAATTAGTGCAGTCCGCCTGCTAAGCTTCTTTCGGGGCGTTTTTCAGGTAAGATGCCGGGCCGCCAATCAAACACGACCCATTAGCCAGCGTAGGATCGCCAGTGTCCCATCACCATCCTCGGAGCGGAGTCAACTAACACTGAGTTGGAAGGTGGAATAGGTACTCAACACCGGCACGTGTTTTTGTCTGCACCTCGATAAGAATTGACTAACCTCGCGAACAGACCGAGGGATCGCAACGTGCAGCATCAAGGACGTCTTAGTGGTCTATGGCGGTGCCAGCAGTCAGGACTTCTGAGCCTGTGGTAGTTGCTCGTGGACCGACAAAACATGGCAGTATCCGTAGGTGAGGCCAAGGCCCTAAAGATGTCGCGGCCCTGAAGCCACGGTCCGACCGGAGAGAAGCCCCGGGAGATCTTGCTGGCCAAGCCGATCAGTGTCGCGTGCCTCATGTCCCGAAGATACGAGGATGGCTGTTTGCCTTTTAAAAGGCTGCTAGTTTGTCGTGTCGAGGACAGGCTGGGCTGGGGCATTGTGGAGGATCTGCGCTGTCGTGTCGCCTAGCGCGGTGGAATCATTTCGTTCGAGTATTTGAGTGCGCCTTGGCTCTGCGTCCTTTGCTCTTTTGCTCAAGTCCGGCGACGTTGTAGAGTTGCCTGTGACTTGCAGCTTGAGGGTGGCGGCCAGTAGGCCACCTGTTGTTGGCGGTTCTTGCACCTGGTTGTGGGGTCGCCTGTTAGATATTTTCTTATCATCATTCGTTCACTAGTACCCAGCTGCTGCTGGCGCACGATAATTCATGTTGAACTATGGGTTTATTGACTAAACAACTCTACATATAAGAGATTTCAATATCCGGTTCATAGCCCAAGAATTGGAATATCTCGTCCTTTATCAGGGAAGTGTGGCTCTCCACGGCAAAATGCCCCGCATCAAGGAGCTTGATGACTGCGTTGGGCAGATCCTTCTTGAACGCTTCTGCTCCAGCCGGGATGAAGAAAACGTCGTTTTTCCCCCATATGGCGAGTAGAGGTATTTGCGATGACCGAAAGTATGCCTGGAATTCTTCATATAGGGGAATGTTGTTTTGGTAGTCTCTGAAAAGATCCAGCTGAGCCTCTCGACGACCAGGCCGCTGCAGCAGGGCGTAGTCTAGTGTGTAGGACTCGGGCGCAATGGCATCCACGTCTGGCGTACCGTTGACGTATTGGAACTTGGTAATGTCAAAGTTCAACATGCTGTCGGCGATCTTGCTTCGGTCAGCTGTAGTGTTGTCACTAGCCCAAAATTCTTTGATAGGGGCCCAGACGTCGCCAAAGCCTTGGACATAGGCGTTTCCGTTCTGAGTAATGATGGCTTCGATCGCATCAGGGCGGCGGAGCGCTAAGCGTAGCCCTACAGGAGCACCGTAATCGAAAACGTAGATTGAGTATTTATCGATGGAGAGCGACGCAAGAAATTCTTCAACGACGTCTGCCAGAGAGTCAAAGGTATATGTGAAATCGTCAGGTGTCTCGGTGAAGCCAAAGCCTGGCATATCCGGTGCGATGACGCGGTATCTGGTTGCCAAGAGAGGAATCAGGTTGCGGTACTGGTGGGACGAAGACGGGAAGCCGTGGAGGAGAACAATTGTCTTGCAAGGATAATCCGGGCCATTTTCTCGCCAGAAAAGGCTGACTCCAGACTTGGGCAAAGAGTTCCTCTTGGTTTGTGTCGAGAGCATCTTGTTTTGTGTCGAGAACATGTTGGTAATCAGGTAGTGGCGAAGGAGGGAGCTGTATTGTGATATAGGGTGGAGGAGCAAATAGCCGAAGTCGGTCGAGGGGCAGGCCGCCCATTTATGGTTTTTAGCGTTGCTCTCGGCTCCCGGCTCACTTGCATAGAGTAAATGACGTCTGGAATGTGAGCTTATAAATACTCATGATAAATTTGTCGTTGCATCATGCTCATGCGCAACAGAGATTCCAAACAGAACACCCACAAAAATTTCCTGACGCTAGCAAGCAGCAAACGGAACCTTCATTGCTTCACTACGTGGAGCAAACGACAAATTGAGGATCTACACTTCAACGTTTATTAGTGGAGTTTGCGATGAGGGCGACAGGTCGGTGCCACCCTTGTTACCCGCACATGGCCGCATCTTCCGTGGAGACATACAGCATCTGCCGAATAGCCATTTGTTATTCAACAAACTTAGTTTTGGTTAGCGAGTCAGCAATCAGGACAAGCAAGCGGGTAATACCAAAAAACATGGCTGATTCTCTCACAAACACCCTAGCCGTCCCCGCCCTGGCTTGCGGGGACGGCCTTGAGGTTACGAGAGAGTGGGCGGGGACGGCAGACGGCATGGACGGCTACCAAATGCTGGCCGTGTTTTTTGGACGCGCTTGACAAGGCCTACGTTGGCGCATTATTAAACGACCACGTGCGTAACATATTAGGTGCATGTTAGGAAGCCACCACGTTTCAAGCCTGTTGATGCCCTTATCTTGATGGGTCACGACATCATCTCCGAGTCCTCAAAAAACCCTCGGTCCGTTTTCATCAGGATTAATAATGGGGGTTCGCTATTGCCCACAGCTTTACGATCTCGAATACTAGTTTTCTGATTTAAAATCGACGTAGCAAACTGCTGCAATTTTCCAGCCCCCAACTGTATAGCCGAGTCGGGCCGAGCCACATCAGTAAATGAACCGTGTTCCAGACACTCGAGGTTGGCGGGGCTCGCCAGGGCGAGCCTATCTAAATGGTGTAAGATGGAAGCCAAATGAGCAGTTTCGAGATCAGCTTGCCATGATCATCTAGAAGTGCCAAGGAACTTTGTTGATTGGGGTTCTTCGGGAAGGGGCCCAGTGAATGGTTGGCCGGGCCGTCCAATTTACCCCAACAGGGGAGCCCCTGGCAAATCCCAGTACTGCAGTTGGCTAGATTGGTGGCCTCCTGCGAGGGGTTTTTGCACCCCGGAGCAAAAAGCTCAACCATGATTCACGACGGTGCAGGAAAGGCATAATGTCAACAAACAGTCTTTGCTACCTGATACCTCGGCTCACCTGCTTAGACTAGCCCTGAAGATGCTGGTCTTGTCCTCACTTCTGGCTGTCCGGTAGTGTCACCAAGACTCGCAAGCCTAACACCCATGCAAGCGGCCTCCTGTGTGTGGTGCGTATGTTTTGTATCCCTGCGAGGTAACTCTTTCCTAGACAAAAATTAACCCCTATCCGATGAAAGACACTGTAGCCCTGTAGGTACGTCACTTTTCCTTGTCGACACCAACCCGGGACACGATACTTGCCAATCTCACTCGAGAGCAGCGCCGTCATGAGTGTCACTTCAAAGGCATGGCAGTCGGCGGCCGGTCAGCGGCCTGTCGGCGGCCTATCGGAAACTATCCACTCCCCAGCTACGACAAATTATAACTATCCCTAGTTATACACTTGACTATTATCCAATGTCTGAAGGCCGGGGCGGCGGGCCTCCTGGACATGTTGCTGATCGATGATAGAGTATCAATATCAGGGAGAAAAGAACATATAGGGAACTCATGACTCATTCCTGGTTACATCATCTGGTGCCCAAGGCCGAGATCTTAACAGATCCGCTTTCTTATCGTCACTGTTCTATATAGGCTATGGATAGGCAGTGGAGAGTCACAGATGAATTACATTGACCAATGTAGGTGCGAAAGACCTTTGAGTCTCCTTGTTTTCCATTTCTATGCTTAGAATAGCTACGAGTCACTCAAAAGACAGCAGCCAATGGTACCTAGGAATATTTTCTTGTGCAGATGTCCTATTCCTATGATGTTATATTTGCGTCTTATGACAAATGTCAGAAATCCAGCAGCAAACACAGAGAGTATTCGGTGAGTCTCATGTACGTCCTTGTCGATGGGTAGAGTAGCTTGCTGTAGCCTCAAAGCAATGGGGTAGCATAGCTCCGACGGGCATCCCGCGGGCTCCCGGCCGAGAGATATGCCGCCGGCAAGCCCTAGGCTAACCAACTAACTAACTACGGATGGCGTGCCAGATTCAGCTGGTCTCTTCCTCACCGCACTGGCTGAAAGCGGACTCTAGTTACAGATAATCTAGGATCTAGGTTAGGGGTCAACGCTAGGGCCAGAGTTTTGCAATATACACGGCGCTGCTCGAGTCAGCAATCTTCATGCATGAACCACACGGGGTGCTAACTAGTTATTGCTACCTAACTAGTTAATTAACTAGTGTTGCCCTACCGGGCCGAAGTTGACATGGCCCAGAGTTAACACGCTAGGCCGGCTATATCACTACCCGGTCGGTGGCGCCGTACTCCGTAGCCAGCTTGCAGAAGTTCCCGCAGAGGACTTATTATCAACCGCAGTTATTATCATCGGTATTGCAGATAAACGACGGCGGCTCCCGGTGACTTGACAGCCTGATTCTGAGCGCTCACCACCGTGCAATCCCCCCTCGTTTTCAGGGCTGAGCTTGCTGAGCTTGCTGTACTAGTTGGTCATCTGCTAGGCTGCATTGCGGAATGCTCTATTCTGCGCGTTAAACTCCAGTCACGCATTCTTCGCCATGACTCGTGAGCGCCAAGTATCTGGCTTCTTATTTTTATCCCCGCTGCGCCGATGTGTTAATCATACAATAGGGTGACATAGGCAGTGTCTGGCCCAGGCTCCTTTCCCAGCGTAAAGGATTACCCAGAGTCGGGGCCACGCCAAGCTCATCTGAAAATGCACCGCGAGAAAAAGCGCTCTGGACACCAATTGATGTTATCAGGAAAAATGTTGATCGACTGAGCTTATTCTATCGAGCCTAAAAACAAGCAATTTATTCGAGTGGTTTCACTGTCCCTGTGACCACCGGAGCGGAAAAAGTCAGCTGTGCTGCCTCAGTCTTTGCAAAGGCGTAAACTACAAGCACAGAGGGTTCACTTTTCAAGTGACCTAGGTCCAGCTGGAACTTCAAGCTAGATTCTCTCAAATGCTCCGGGCTCGGTTTGATCTTCATGCTGACGCTTCTCAAGAGCTCCAGGTCCAGTTTGTTCCTCGTCCTGTCTCTTCTCAAGAGCTCCGGGTCCGGTTTGCTCTTCGGCCTGCCGTTTGTCAAACAGGTCCGGTCTAAACTTCCGTCTGCCTCACCTCAAACGCTCCTTGTCCGGTTTGGACTTTGATCTGACGCTTCTCGAGAGCTCCAGGTCCAGTTTGTGCCTGCTCTAGAAAAGCCACTTACTGAGTAATGTGGTGTTAGACGGAGGGTCCCACACGAGGTCGACCACCTACTCACCAGGAAGACCTAGGGCTCCTAGGACAAGAGAGCGTACAGTACGAGCTTGGTCAAGACAGCCATCTTCTTCCGAATTGCGTGTTATATTTTGGGCAAAGTTGCGAGAGGCGGGCTATGTCGTTGGCTGACTTGAAATAATGGAATTCAGAAAGGTCGGGACAGTGGTAGGCGGGCGGTCTTGTAACCTCCACCCCGACAGAAAGAGGGAAGGGATATCCGTACGTTCTGCAAACTAACCAATAATAACTTGGTGTACTTGTCCTCCGCAGGAGCCCTGCAACCGGTTCCCGGCTCTCGCCCAAATCGAATGAATACAGACAGCAACTGCCCCCAGGAAATGGAGCTGATATCAACAGCGAAGCACCATGCCTTCTATGGTAAACAAATCGCTGGCTCGCCAGTAACTCTAGCAACATGTATTACCTTAGCTTCCTGTTGATCGCTGTTACTGTCAGTGTTTGCGCATCGCGCAATCACAGAGGGACTTTTGTCGAATAGCGCCGAAGGTGCGCTTGATATGGGATGCAGCCTTGATATTAATTGCACCACCTTTTGAAATTGCAGCCCCGCCAAGGAAGTCTGACCATGATGAAGGAGTGGTCTCGACCATCCCAAAAGCCGTCCATGTTGCGAAATGTAACTTCCGAAAACCATGGCGAAATGTCCATTTTAAATGTACTCATTACAGACTTGTAGATATTTAGTCCTTCTCGCAATGCGATCTCTCCAGAAAGGGTTGCCCACGTTATCCAAAGCAATCACTTGCTACCTTGCCCGCGATGGTCTCAAGAGGCTGGGACCCTTGTCTGCATCGAGGCTCCCCGCTACAGGCCAGCCCCGTCGTGGAAACTGCAGATTGTCGAGGTGTGGCTAACCGACTAGTCAGCCAACTTGCCAACTAAGACGCCCAACGTTCGAGTGATACAAGAGGCATGCCTACTGAGTTAGTCGCGGCACTTCACGACAAGGCCTACGCGCTTTCAACTCATCCGGTTGCGTGTTCTTCACGAGCATCATAGGACCAAAGAGCCCATGGCCCCTCGCCTCTGTGGACAAGTAGTCGAACCAGTGCTGGTAGGCATGCAGAGAAAATAACAGCGAGATGAGGGGTATTCAATTCACTGTCTCCCTACCTGCGTTAGGCAATGAGCTAGCAACTCGCACGGCAGCATCGCGGGGTGCCTCTGTCCAACAGCCAGGGTGTAATCACAGACCCGCAGCTTGATGTAGGCTGTAGCGGATTGCTTGCGCGCATATACTCACTCATGCATGTTCCCTCCTAGACATCTCATGTCCATGTGCATGGATATAGCGCCTCTACGCAGGATATACAACCATCTCCATCCCGCCGTTAGGGCCAATGACAGCACCCATAACCATTCACCAGGTCCGCGCGCTTTAGACGAATACTTAGACGCTACAAACACCTAGCGACAAAAAGAACTTCATAAAAAGGCCCTCCCGTGCCGCCAAACTCCCTATGTAGCTACTTTTGGCCATTAGCAGCCTCTCTACATTAATATCCTTTCCTCGCGCCGTTGTCCCCTCATCGCTAACCTACAATGTTAATACGATGTCGTCGTTTACCCGCTTAGATACCCTTTTTAGGCCCCAACTACCTAGCCACTTCAATTTTACTCTCTTTTTCGAGCACGTTATGCTCTAGCTAGTTCCTACTGGCATTATTATCCTGGCTACACCACTATATTTCGACAAAGTCATACAGCTCAGCGCCAAGTCCAGCCCAGCATCCTCCTTTAGGTAAAGCTGGCTTGCTGCGCTGACCTTGGTCGCCATACAAGCCAGTAACATTGCTCTCTGGCACAAGACAGACTATTCTCACTCTGAGGTGACGGTTACTGCTTCGGCCATGTCGCTTGTTGCTTCAATTTGTACCTTTGCGATTGTTGCTATAACGCATACATGTTCATTGCAGCCGTCTGCCTTTCTGAGTGTCTTTTTCTCCATCACGATGCTTTTTGACATCGCTATGACCCGTTCCTACTTTCTCCGTGGAACTCTCAATGCTCTTGCTGTCTTGCAGGTTTGCGTTGCCGTCCTCAAGCTTGTACTTATTATCCTTGAAGAAGCCCCCAAACGCGGTCTGTATCGGTCTTCGCTCATGAAATCAGCCGTCTCCGCCGAGACTGCATCAGGCTTCTGGAATCGGTCTCTCTTTCTATGGCTCAACCCTCTTTTGTACTTTGGATGGTTCCATACCCTCACTGCAGACAACTTACCTGACATTGCGGATGAACTCCGATCCGAGAAACTCTTCGATCAGTTCGTCCCTTACTGGGCGCAAGGTACGAGTGTCCCCTGCGGCCCGCTTCGCTTCTTCGGCCATGAGATGAAGTGTTAACATGTGCATAGTTTCCAAGACTTCAAAGCGCGCACTCGCAATTGCGCTATTTCGAGCACTGACGTGGCAGCTTATCCAAGTCCTACTTCCGCGTCTCGCTTTCATCGGCGCCACCATTGCGCAGCCTTTCTTGTTATTGCGTACAGTGCAAGTCGTAAGCAGCGGTAATGTTGAAAGAAGCACTGCCGGAGGCCTTATCGGCTCGACCGCTTTAATATATTGCGGGCTTGCTGTGAGAAACAATCCCACACGAAAAGAAAATTGTATCATTTCTGACAATAGCACTGCTCAATCTCCAGATCACACGAGCTCTGTACGAGCACTGGGAGTATCGTGTCATCGCTTCTACTCGAGCCATACTTGTTATTGCTATATACAACAAACTGCTCCGACTCAGGAGTGAAGATCTCGAAAATTCTGCCGCACTCACTTTGATGCGCACGGACGTGGAAGGCAGTGGGCAGGTCGTCCATCTTGCCTACGAATCCTGGTCCGGCGTAATTCAGCTCGGTCTCGGCATCTGGTTTCTTTATAAATTTATCGGACCGGCGTGTTTCCTCATTGTCGTACCTATTTATGGTAATTAAACCTGTTGTCTGCAGCCTCAGTCATGACACTGAGTGTTATCACCAGCAACGTTCGTGGGATCAATCATTGCCGGGAAAATGATTGCGACAACACGTACTGCAACAAATGCAGAGGGGCACAAACGTGTTGCGGCAACTTCCAATATACTTGCGCAAATTAAGAGTGTAAAGGGCATGGGACTTTCCAGCGCTCTGTCAGATTACATTGAGGGAAAGCGCAAGCTTGAAATCGATACTGCAATGCGCGAGCGCTATTCCGTTCTCTGGGTCTTTGGCTTTGGTCAGTCTGTCCCAATTCACACCAAACTATTACTGCTGTCGCAAATTACCAACCAGAAGCACAGGTGCAATCAACTATACCGTGACCCCCGCAATTGTCATCGCAGGTGCTTACTTCTGGACGCGAGCCGAGAACCCAATGTCGGTGGCCGAATTGTTCACTGTGATTGCGATACTTTCGCTGTGTACTGGTCCTCTGATCCGTCTCTTCAGATCGATCAACGGATGGGCAGCAGGCTTTGCATTTGTCGGTAGAATTTATGACTACCTTGTCCAGGAAGAGCTTCAAGACCCCCGTGATACCCCCAAAGGTGTTGATGCTCCGGTCTCCACAGCGAAGGTCTCGTCCTCTCTGTTCAGATCACCATTTGCCGTTCAGCTCAATTGTGTTTCTGTCACTTCTCCAACCACTGGTCCTATTTTCAAGGAGGTTACACTTGCGATTTCCTGGGGGTCGCTCTCCATGGTGTGGGGTCCTATCAGCTGCGGCAAATCTACTTTCCTCAAGCTTCTTCTGGGTGAAGTGACACTCAACAGTGGAAGCATCGCCGTTGGCTCGAGGACCATCGCATACTGCAGTCAGGAATGTTGGATTCCAAATTGTACCATTCAACAGGCCATTATTGGGCAACTCAAATTTAACGAGTCTCGCTATAGAGAAGTTGTCAGAGCATGCACACTAGATGTTGATCTGGCGGAGCTGCCGGATGGTGACCAGACACAGACTGGAAGTGGGGGATGCAATCTCAGGGGCGGGCAACGTCAACGACTGGTAAGTCGCTTTTCCTCCCAGTATAATGAAGTTGAGCCAGTCTCTGATACTACAAGACCAGAGTCTTGCACGAGCCACCTATGCCCAAGAGCAAATCATGGTCGTTGATGACATATTCAGTTCAGTAGACCCAGAAACAGCAGCCGCCATCTTTGGCAATCTTTTCGGCCCAGAAGGCATGATCCGCCCGTGGAACTGCACAGTTATCATGTCAACAAACAGGCGTAGGTCACAACTAGACAGAAATCAGACAGCTGCAGAGAAAATCGTCTAATCGTCGGACTAGTTGAACTTTTGGATTACGCAAATCAAGTCTATCAGTTCGGCAAGAATGGGGGCAAGAATGGTAGAGTGGAGCTTCAATCCGACGATTGGGAAGCTGCATCAGTTGCATCTGATAGAAGCGGTCATGCGTCAAATGACGAAGATGAGGACGACGGTCAACAGCAGTCAGTCAGAAACGAAGATACCGAGCCACCTCAGATAAAAGCCAAAGACGAGGAGAATGAAGGTGAACCTCTGAGAAATGTCAAGGCGGGCGATCTATCTCTCTACTCCTATTTCTTGAGCTCCGCCGGCATTTGTCCCATTCTTGGCTGGACTCTGCTTGCAATGATTACTGCTGTTGGAGAATGGGCGCCAGGTTTGTCCCTGATCCGACCGTGCAAACCATCTGCTTTTCTAACAACGGAAATGACAGTCATTTTTCTGCGAATATGGTATGGAAAAAATCCCAGAAATCCGTATTATTTCATCGGTTATGCTGGATGCGCCATTTTTTGTGTCATCTTCAACGTTTCAGTTAGCGCGTACGTTGTCTTTCATGCTTTCGCCGCTCGGGTGAAGTCACTAACAAAATCGCGAGGTTTTATTTTACATTTGTATACAAAAACATTACGAAAGAAATTCATCGCAAATTGCTTCTGGCGACAATAGGGTACGTTTTCGAATCTAAATGCACTTCTTCTCCAGAAATGCTCATGAGCGTGGAGCGCGACGCCGCAGTATCTCAATGAAACCGACTCCGGGGTTCTGCTCAATAGGTGAGATCTCGCCCAAGTCGAATCAAAGCAAGATTAGGTTAAAATTAACAAAAAACAGGTTCAATCAAGATATCTCTCTTATAACGCGCCGACTGAGTCTTTTGGCCAACCAGTTCCTGTTCGGTAAGTATTTTGACAGCCGATGCGACGATGTTGAAGTTAATTTAGCTACAGTAATCTTTCCGACCCTGTTGGAGATTGCAATTATAGCCGCTGGCTCAGTTTATTCTATGCCCGTCGTGTTGCTTCTGACAGTGGTTTTGTTTCTTACTTAGCTGTATTATCTTCGGACTTCTAGACAATTGCGACACCTCGAACTAGAGTCCTCCTCGGCAATATTCAGGCATTTTACCGAGTCCAACGACGGTATCCGTATATCCGCAGCTTCAACTGGCAGGAGAGCTATCGTCAGAAGCTTTATGCCGAGTTGGCTTTATCTCAAAAACCGACATATCTGCTTTACTATATTCAGCGATGGCTCACCCTGAGTATGGACATCATGTCTGCTGTTGCTAGTATTGTCCTCATCGGAGTTGTAACGTCACTACCTGGTAAAACTTCAAATGCCGCGGTAGGACTTGCAATGCTTAGCCTCATGGACTTCAGTGACACAGCAACCGTTTACATTCAACTCTGGACATCATTCGAGACTGCACTTGGCGCTGTTCGACGTATCAAGCAGTTAGTTATGAGTACACCTACCGTGCAGGGCACAAGATTGGTATCATGGGACGGACTGGCAGGTATGTGGCATTGAACAACCCAAGTCTTCTTGGCGTCTGTGGTGACTAAATTGTATGGTGCAGTGGGAAATCGACAGTACTCTCTGCTATGCTGAGACTGTTGGACTGCACTGGAAGCATCAGCATCGACGGGCACGACATACGAATGGTCCCTCGTGAGTTTCTGCGTTCAAAAATCACAACCATTACTCAAGATGGGCTTCGACTGAAAGCATCACTCCGATTCAACTTGTTTCCATTTGAGGGTGAAAAGTCGTCCGACGACGACATGATCGGAACACTACAAGATGTTAATCTCTGGACCCATGTGCATCTAAATGGCGGCTTGGATGCCGACTATTCCAGCATGCGCTTCTCTTCAGGACAAAAACAACTCATGTTTCTGGCACGTGGAATCCTGCATCAAGCGAAAACAGGCAACAAAATTGTCATGATAGACGAAGTGACGAGTAGTCTGGCCCTGGACACTGAAGACGATATCCAGGGGCTGATTGACGAATGCTTCGCGGGTTGCACGATTATCTTGATTTCTCATCGGATGGAATCTTTCAGCACCGTTGACGGAGTCCTTAAATCTGATTCTGGTAGGCTCTGCAAGGTGCTTCGCCGGCGGAGTAACGGAGATTTAGTAGAGGTCAAGGATCCATGACTGGGGCAAAAAGAAAGTATGTAGTTTCTAATCTTTCTTTCTTTGAAATACACGTATCTACTGTCTTTATTGTGATATCATTAATTCTAGTTGTAGAACTTCTTGTTTATTGAAGTCTAACGAAAATGTTGCTATGATGGGTGTTTTGGGTCGTCAATCGTCAATTAACGGCTCCATTGAAATATATGTGCTTGATTGATGAAGCCATCTACACCCACTGTATACCCCTAAGGTATGGCCCGGAGCCTCTGAAAAAGCAGTGGGGCGGGCTGTACTGCACCACAGCAACAACAGTGCGAGAAGCACCAAGTCAGCTTGCTGCCTCGTTCAACAGGAATTTATATCCTTATATCCGGTTAGCGCTTTAGCTAACGGCGAGAGCGTGCATAATAAGGGCATCTCATATTTAAGTACTTGGGCGGCTAATTAGCTGATCAAACAACAGCTAGGCAGCCAGCTGGTCAACAGCGTCCACAGCGTCAGTGGGGGCCACCTGTCAACTGCTTCCCAGCGGAGCAGACATGAAATCCGAGTCTTCAAAGAAATTATAGCATAAAAATATTAGCCGCTTTATAAATAGATGCCACTGTAGAGTAAGAGTAAGTGTTCAAATTGTAAAGATCGTCTAGCCTTGAATATAAATATCACACTGCTGATAGACGGAGACGGTGGAGAAGGAGTTGATGAGAGTTGCGTCTTGAACTGCCGACTCGTTAGCGACCAATCCATGTAAAGGCTGCGCGGGGGCGCACGATCGGGTATCCCTAAATTGTTCTCTTATTGTAGAGAAGTGTGAGTGTATCCAGATTCGACATGCCATATCTGTCGGGCAGCCAGTGTAATTGAAGGGGGCTGTTGTATCCGTCATCATCGTGGCGCCCCGACCGTTGAAGCGATTCGCCCGAAAGACGGGAAGCGTGTACACGAATAAAGTCAACCAAATCTGACGGGCCATTCATTCGGTATTTAGACAAGGTCACCTCGACGTCATCAAGGCTGCGTCGCTGGAGCCCCTAACCATGCTCACTAGCTGATGCTGGTGGGCGAATCGGCCTAATATGCTGAGCGCTGTTAGTGACCTGTAACTATTTAACTCGTTACTGAGTGATTGAAATGGAATTAGGTTGCACTTCTGGCACTGAAACGTGAGTAAAAGAGCCCCTCTAGTACTTTCTACAGTAAATCGTATCAGCCGTGACAGATAAACTCGTACAATAAGTGAGTCTCGGCCGATGCCTCAAACACCGACCGAAAGGAAACTTTCCCCACGCAGCCTCTTCCGTGAATCGGCTCCCGCCTTGGCTCTTTTCCACCACCATCTGCCCTAAACCTCGGCAAGCCCCGAGGGTATCATAGCGACCGCCACCCATCGCATTCCTGATCCTCCTTTTGCCTCTCCCAGATCTCCACCGAGACACCTCAAACCTTCAATTTTTCCAGAGGTTTGGCATTCCAAGCGCAGAGAAGATACAGGCGACATGGAACCTGTGATGAACGATGAAGCGACCGCTCATGAGCCACCGTCGCCGCGGGACTATGCTCGCAAGCCGCTGAGCTGCTCGACATGCCGTATCAAAAAGATTCGCTGTGATAGACGCATACCATGCTGCCACTGCGTCAAAGCAAATATCCGATGCAATTTTCCATCGCAAAGAAAGCCAAGAGAACGCAAACCTCATCTCAAAAACCGCCCCGCGGAGGAGCAGAGTGCGTCTGAGGCTATTGGTGATGGCTTAGCAGACCGGTTGCAAAGCTTGGAAGCCCAGGTTACAACACTACAAACGCAGTTGGTAGATGCCAAAAGCGACAAATTGCCGGCGTCGAAGAATGAGCTCGTGAAACGGGCAGCATATCATCCGCGCGCGAATTCGGATGGCGCTGTTACGCACATCAAATCGTCGTTCTGGGCGAGCATCAATTTCGAGGTTTGCCATCTTATACTCGCCCTCTAGTATGCCAAGTTAATGAATTATGTCTTTAGCTACGACAGCAGCTTTCTTCGCGGCGCTCCAACGGCCTACAGCCGCAATTTCAGTACAGCACGCTTGCAGGGCCTAGCTTTTCCCTCCAAAACCAGCCCGATGTTTCCATGCTCCTATTCAAGTCGTTTCAAGGGCTGCGACATCCACTCCACCACCCACCAGAATCACACATTATCCTCTTTTGGCATGTTTTCAAGGAGAATGTTGAGCCCATGGTCAAACTGCTACACTGTCCGACAATGGCAAACTTGGTCGAGAGGGCGCTTTGGCATCGGCACACACTGTCCATCGCTGAACATGCTCTGCTGTTCTCAATATACCATGTGGCAACGGCAGCCATGACCGAAGAGACAGTAAGTGCAAACTAATCAAAGAGCGCTTCCACAAGCAGCTAATCCAAAAACTCAGATTATTCGAGAATTTTCAGTCTCCAAGAGCGCTTTGCTCAGTCGTATGCGAGTTCTCGTAGAACAAGCACTTATTGCTGCCAAGTTTGCCAGTACAGTGGATGTCACTGTTCTGCAAGCAGTCATGTATTTCGTACTGGTTCTTCGCAAGACGGGCGAAGCGCGAAGCGCTGGAAGTCTAGTGGCTATTATTGTCCATCTCGCACAGTGCCTGCGCCTTCACAAAGATGGCGCAGGCATTTACGATCTCACGCCATTCCAAAGAGAGCTACGTCGCCGTTTGTTTTGGTGCATTGTTGTCCTGGATCACCGCTCAGCCGAGGACCTGGCCACCGATCCCATGATACCTGAGTCCATGTGGGATACACCCCTGCCGCTCAACATCAACGATGATGATTTCAGTGAGAACTCTCCTGTAATGCCAGAACCGCGAGATGGCATGACGGAAATGACATTCAGTCTTATCCGTGTGCATACCTTGCAAACCTCGGTCAGGATAAGGCGACTCGCCTCAGAAGAGCCTGGCCAAACGATTGAAACTCTCGATCAACTTTGCGAGGAAATGTGGCGAGAAACGCACGAGATGCTCAGAAAGGTTTTCGTAGACCCGAACCCCAGCCACGAGCTGGCTTGGGCAGCAGAGTGGATGGCGTCCTGCATCATCTCCAAGATGAAGCTGACGGACCAATGCTCATTCTACTCGCCAGAAGACGCTCATACCATGACTGAGTCGATGCAACGCCGGTCCACGGCGCACCTTGCCTCTGCGATTCGCGTCATGGAACAAAATCACTCGGCCAATCTGGACGATCGCTGGGCCAAGTGGAAATGGATCTTTGTCGCGTACTCGCGCTGGCACGGCTCGGCCATTCTATTCAAAGAAATGCTCCGGCGGCAGTGGACACCCGTCAGCGAGCAGGGCTGGGTCACGTTGCATAAAATCATGAGCGACTCCAAGCTGGGCGAGCTTGAATGCCTGCGAGACCAGCCGGTGATGCCGCTGCCGTTTGGCTTCATCTACGAGCTTACCAAGAACTACCGAGAGTCCGAATTTGCGCGACTGCGCAGCCAGCCGGAGGAGGCGCAACGGCTGTGCGACGAGGCCGTGCGCGACCGGCAGCACCACTACGGCACTAGTGGCGACCGTCCCGGGGTTTCGGCCTCATCTCTGGCGCGCTGGCAGCGGGCCGCGGGTCTTGTCCACACGGCCGAGGGCATCTCCGCGCAAGGCCCGCGCGGCCTTATCGCGCCCCTGGAAGATGTGGAAAGCATCGAAGATGTTGAGAATGCGCTCGCCATGGCGCAATCTCTGCCCGATGTTTGTAATCAGGCGCTGATGCCCACGGCGCCACTCGGCTATGACCCGGGACTTGACCCGTGGCCGGTGGGGGAGGCTTTGCCGGTGGAATACATGGAGAATATACTGGACGAGATATTCTAGTGGTATTGGTCTTGTCTTTTTGCCACCCAACAGATGTATAAATTACGGCTTTCGCCTGCTTTCCTTGTACGGCATTCCGATTTTTTCTTCTCGAGTTTCGTAGTTGGCTGTTCATGGTAGGCATACTGTCTCAGTGCCTCTGTCTGCTCGCTTATCAAGAATGACCTCTACAACAATCTGCAGGACGCCATGGTGCACTATTAAGATTTTTGAAGCGCCCGTGCATGGCTGAATCATTGAAGTGGTTCATGTTTTATAACAAGTTTCACCTTGACCGTAACATTTCTCGTTTTCGCGCCGTGTAGTTACTAGTAATACTCAGAAGTTGACAAATGGTACTAGTTGTCGGTTCTATCAACTAATTACATTACCAATGTGCAATACCCATTCCATTCTTACCTTCGGGGATCGCGCCAACGGGGGAAAGAAAATAGCGACTACCGGACATGTATTTGCAAGCAAGGCACCACTTTCTGACGTACTGATACCTGTTGACTGGTAATGACTGTGTAGCCTGAATCTTAATTGATAGGACGGGCCGCAATTCCCGATCAGCAAATCGCAAGGCAGGATCGGACTGCTGTAGGACGGCCTTTCGCTGTTTCGGCCACATCTGCTCGCCCAAACGCTAGTGAGCTTCATCACCGGCTTGATCGGCTGCACGGCCTCACGGCCAAGAGCCCCTGATCTCTTACCCAGCTATCGACAATGAGCCTCCAGTGGAGGGGTCTGACGTAGATAACCTCCGCGCAAGTCGCCGCTCATTTCAGTATAAAAGCAGCTGCTCTCCATTGCCTCTCTGCTTGATTCTTCTGTAGAATAGACATCGCACCTCCCTCCCTCCCTCGTCTTGTTATCATACAACATATTTTTTTCCTCGTTTCCCAAAATATGACAGCAAACGGACACACTCCCTACGGTGGACCCTATGGGCGTCGCCTCTATGTAAATGTCGTTGACGAAACCGCCAAAGCTGATCCCGATCGAACGTGGATCTATGCGCCACGTTCCTCGGATCCGCGGGATGGCTGGAAAGCCATCACTTGGCAGCAGCACGCCAACGCCGTGAACCGCACAGCCAACTGGTTGGTCGAGACACTCGGCAAACCGGAACCCAAGTCCTTTCCCAGCCTTGCCTACGTCGGTCCAAACGATGCCCGATATTTAATCCTCTTCGCCGCAGGCGTAAAAGCAGGTTATCAGGTTAGTTGCCAATCTTAGTATCTCTTTTCTTTATTTTCATTCTCTTCTATTCTTTCTCTCTTTCTTCCTCTTTGGTGCTGCGGCTCTCGCTAACATGGTGGCCCCAGATTATGTTCCCTTCGCCACGCAACAACACGGACAGCCAAGTTTCTCTGCTTCAAGTGACAAAATGCAAGAAACTATTGTATGGCAAAGAGTATGCTAAAAGAATCCAACCTTGGTTGCACGAGTCGGGCATTGGAGCATTGGAGATGTTGGGGCTGGATCAAGTATTGAAAGATGAGCCTGCCCCAGTGCATCCATACAACGAAACATTCGAGTCGGCTGAATTCGATCCCGTCATAATTCTTCACACGAGCGGCAGCACCGGCATTCCAAAACCAATCTACTGCAATCAAGGTCTTTTTACGTCGGCCGACAACTACCACAATTTCCCAGAGTATGAGGGCTTTACCTTTATCATGGAGGCAATGGCGACATCTTCCAAGAACACATACTGTCATCGTGCGTTTTCCCTTGCCGTCATCTCCGTGTTTCTACTAATGATTCATGCAGTGCCATTATTTCATGCGTTTGGTCTATACTGCTTTGTCAATATCTCGGGATTCTGGGGCAAGCCGATGAGTCTGGCCATCGGCGATAAGCCTCTGACTGCCGAAAACGTCGTTGAGGGCTACGAGGCTGCCGGATGTGACGCTTTGGTTCTTCCGCCATCTATTGTGGAAGATATATCGAAGCTAGATGGCGGCGTGAACAAGCTCAAACAGCTGAGCTATGTTTGTTGTGGCGGAGGCAAGTAACCTTTCTGTCGGTGTGTGATTCATAGACCCGGCTAACGTTCCCGTTTAGGAGGCATCTCGCCAGACATCGGCAACGACATCACGTCCAAGGGAGTCAAGCTCGCCAATTGCATTTCCAGCACAGAGTAAGTCTAGAAGCATAGCACGCAACATAATCTCCGAGGGCTTACACGATTAGGTACCAAATCTATCCCCTGTACTGGCAGACCAATTACCAGAACTGGGACTGGTTCATTCTTGACAATGAGCAATTTGGCTGCCGATATGATCACGTTGAGGACAACATCTACGAGCAGACCATCGTCAGAAAGGAGCCATTTCAGCCCATCTTCTACACATTTCCAAATGCGACTGAGTACAAGACGGGCGATCTATTCGAGAAACATCCGACGCTGCCAGGCCACTGGCGCTCCCAGGGCCGGGTGGACAATATTATTGTCTTCAGCAATGGTGAGAAGCTAAATCCCGTTAGCATCGAAAACACAGTCACTCTACACCCCGACGTTCGTCAGGCGCTGGTTGTTGGTCACGGTCACTTCCAAGCTGGCATGATCCTGGAACCTGCGCAAAGGCCACTGGATAGTGCACAGAAGGAGGCACTCATCGAAAGGGTGTGGCCAGTCATCGAAAAGGCCAATGCAGCGACTGTAGAGCACGGCCGCATCGCCCGGCATCTTGTCACCCTGTCGGATCCTGACAAGCCTTTTCTCTACTCCGCTAAGGGTTCACTGCGACGCGGCGCGGTCATCAAAATGTATAAAAAGGATATTGAAGCCCTTTTCTCGGCACAAGAAGTCATCAAGCCGGCTCAGCTCAACACTGCCACACTGGAGAGCCTGACTGCCAGCGTTCGGTCTCTGTTCAACTCAGTCTCACCCGGAGGCACCATCGAGGATGAGGACGACTTTTTCCTGCACGGAATAGACTCACTGCAAGTCATCAACATTGCCAAGAGGATTGCGGCGGGCTTGAAGGCTGCAGGTGTCGCCGAAGACCGGGCGGTTCTCGCACCGCGCGACATTTACGCAGAGAGCACCATCTCCAAGCTGGCCAACTTGTTGTTCAGTCGCATCCACGGCACGCATAGCAATGGTGCGCATAGCCAAGAGGAGGTCCTTGAAGCTCTGGTGGACAAGTATAGCGCCGGTCTGGCAAAACGCAGCGACACCCGGCCTCCTGCCAAGTCTACAGGCAAGACTGTGCTTCTGACTGGCTCAACTGGGAGTCTCGGGTCCTACTTTTTGCATTTCCTGATTCAGGACCCCGAAGTGGCAAAAGTCGTCTGCCTGAATCGATCTGAAGACGGTGGACGAGCCAAGCAGTTGGAAGCCAATAAAGAGCGTGGCTTGTCTACCGATCTTGACAAGGTCACATTCTTCCATGCCAATCTCTCACGCCCCGACCTGGCACTCGAAGCAAATGATCTCGTGCGACTACAGGAGTCTGTTGATCTCATTATCCATAATGCTTGGCCAGTCAACTTCAACATCTCAGTGCAATCGTTTGAGGGCCACATTCGAGGAGTGCGCCACTTGATTGACTTTGTGCAGAATACTGCGGTCAAGGCCTCAATCACCTTTATTTCCTCCATAGGGACCGTTGATAAATGGTCCGAGGCGTCGGCTGTCCCAGAGACAAACTTGACTAATCTCAACCTTGCGGCTATGGGCTATGGCCAGTCCAAGCAAGTGAGCAGTATTGTCCTAGACACTGCCGCAAAGGTTGCCGGTATCCCTGCTGCCGTCGTTCGTCTAGGCCAAGTCGCAGGGCCGACGACGCAGCTGGGCTCCTGGAACGCCCACGAATGGCTTCCTACCATCATTGACTCTTCAGTGCAGCTGGGCTCCTTGCCCGATACCCTCGGCAGTATGCAGGTCGACTGGGTGCCCGTCGACAAGGTTGCGCGCACCATTCTCGACATGGCAGCCTATACCACCAAGACTACCGACTTTGCCAGCGGCGCCATATTCTTCAACCTCGTCAACCCAAAGACGACGCCTTGGTCGGCTATTGCACCCGCCGTCGTCGACTTCTACGAGCAAAGAGGAAAGAAGCTGCAACTCGTGAGCTTCGCTGAATGGATCAAGGCTGTCGAGGACGCCCCGGCTTCGTCCAAACTCCCAGCGATCAAGCTACTGGACACATACAAGGCAATGGATAAGAGTGCAGAGGATGGCTCTATTGCAAGGTTTGCGACAGACAAGGCACAGGTGGCAAGCAAGACGTTGGCGAGTATGGAGGCAATTACACCAGAACTCATGGCACTGTGGTGCAAGCAGTGGAATTTTTCTACTTAGGCTGCTTCTTTATGTATTTTTCTTCAGTTTATTAGTGTCGTTTCAGTGGATGAACATGTTTAGACTGTGAACATTGTGCACAGTTGTCACGGCCCCAGTGTTACGTGACCCCCATCAAAAGGCGGTACGCACTTGTTTGATGCCTTTAGACCTAGTGATATTATCTAAAGAAATTAGCTTTTGTAACCGGACTGACTGAATGCACCGAATTGTTGTTACCGCTGATCCCTGGCTAATCCGCTATATCCCATCGCACCCTGGATCCTCGGTCTCTGCCCGGATCGACATGGTATCACGCAGAAAAGAAAGGGAAGCGTGCTAACTCCAGGTTCATTATCATCGTTCCGAGGTATGTATGTAAGTTGGTTTGAGGGCCTAAAAGATGGGCCACTTTACATTACGTGACAATTTTTTCTCTCTTAACAGATAGTTACAGCGGCTGGATCGCTGTATTATAAGGGCTCCATTGTCCAGGCTCTGGATATAGGCGATGCATTATTACTTGGTGCTGATGCATATTACTCCGTCCCCAGCCTCCAGGCACCTCACCGCCCACTCTTTTCACATAATTGTTTTCAAATCGGGGCTCTCACAGACGGAACGGGTTCCAGTCGGCTATCCCATTGGCCTCGTCGATGCGAACCGCGCAAGGCGGTCGCCGCCTAACCATAAATCAGATTACACACTTGCTGCAAGCGTCCAGATAATTTGGGTCACTTGTCACTTTACTTTTCCAGTACGTAATACTGGGTCAACCGGCTTGAGCCGGGCGAGAAGCGAGGCCCCTGGTTTGTGCAACCAACAACGTGGCTTGCAAATAGTTTGCAGGGGCTAATGCAGGGGAAATTACGCATATCGCAAGGCTCAGCCTGGTCAGAAAGAAGAATATCTGCATACTACTCCCAGACATCCCGGGGATACTATTTCGAGAACTACTGTTGTCTCACTTGGTTTGCACGTCAAAGAACTCACTGCATCCTTTGAGTCTCAAAGACGCACCAGCTACTGCTACAGACATCTTTGTCACTTACGACGGGCCAGAAGAATTCCAGTATACCGGTTTTGGTGGGCACTTTGCAATGATATCGGCACTAATTTGTTTTCAAGATGGGCACTGCGCCCCGATAGAAGCTGCCAGTCGAGAAGGAGCCCTACCAGTACGCTGCGCTCGGAGGTATATCGCTTGCCTAGAACCAAGCAGGGTTTCGCTTGATAAACCGTCTCGGGCAAGCCCTTCCTGACAGCATTGATTAATCGGCTAGCGCAATCACAACTCCGCCTACAGCCTTATTGCAACCACCCTTCACTTAGGTACATCTCCACACCGCCATCGCTGAGTGGTCTTGTGCGGAATCCCTCATCACAAATGGGATTTTGCACCGGCCCTTGCTGCTCAACCCGGCATGGCTCATCCGCAGCGATACTACTAAACGAGAGGGCACCTTTGTGTCATGTGGCTCACAGAGGACGTAGGATTCTGGTAGTGAACGTGGCGACGAATCAGCTTCAGGGTCCTGCTTGCCAATTTCTCCAGCTTGTTGTTAGTCGGCCGCCTCGATTGGTTCCATGTATGGGCAAACGTGCCTAATCATCCCAAGGCCCCATCATATCCTGGGTACATCAGATGGAAGAGGCGTGACGCTGACCCCCTGCCTGGCCCAGGCAGACATTTCCCCGTCCCATTGATGTAGGAATCAAAAGGGGAGAGCGGTTATAATGAACGAGCCGCGCCTCCGAGCCTTTTTTTCCTTCAACCAACTCAAGTCCCCCTAGTTGCTTGCTTTCTTCCCAAGAGCCTTTTTGAGCTCGTCCACTGACGTATCGCACGTCGTCCACATTCGTTTTCCTTCTTTATCGCTGCTCACTTGTATACATTCCTTTTCGCGCAACATGGGTCCTCTTACCACCACTCTGGCCGTGCTGTTGGCCGGCGCCAGCACAGCTTCTGGCACTGTCTTCTCCCTCACGGAGACGTACGATGTGACCAACTTCTTTGACAAGTTTGAGTTTTTCGAGGTATGAGCTGTCCCTGATCCAAAAGATGAACCCTGAAACTAACCCAGGATTTACAGAGCAAGTTCAACACCGGAAAAGTCAATTCAATCGATCCCAACGGGGGATTTGTCAACTACAAGAGCCGCGATGCCGCCATTGCAAGTGGTCTCGTCAGCAATGACACGGGTGACGTCTACATTGGTGTCGACTCTGTGAACAAATGGTGGTCCCCGGACGGCCGCCCCAGCATCCGTCTCGAGTCGAAGAATGACTACACCAAAGGTCTCTTCATCGCTCGCTTCAACCACCTGCCCAAGACAGCTTGCGGTGCGTGGCCCGCATTGTAAGTAATCACATCATCCACTCGGTTCCCATTCGCGAGCCTGCTAACCCTACCGTAGCTGGACTTACAGCACGGTTGGCGAGTGGCCCTCTGGTGGTGAGATTGACATCTACGAGAACTGGAACCTGGCTACCTACAATCGCCCTACAGTCCACACTGGCGACTTGGATGTAGTCGGCCGCTGCAAGATGGAATCAGCCGGTGTCACTGGCTCGCTTCTGCGATCTGACTGCTCTCATGAACAATACAACCTTGGCTGCAATGTCATGGATACTAAAGGACCATGGGGCTCCTCCGCGGGTGGTGTTTGTATGTACTTTTGTGCGACTCGCTGTTGAGAGTTACTAACCTACTTTCACAGATGCCATGGAGTGGACCGACAGCTATATTCGCATCTTTACCTGGGCACCCGCCGATGCTCCCATAAACATCGACTCCGCGCATCCTGATACTGCCGCCTGGGGCAAGCCTGTAATGGAGCTTCGCGACGGCCCCTGCAACCTCAAGAGACAGTTTGCTCCCCAGAAGCTCGTTCTCAATATTGACTTTTGCGGTTCCGCTGCTGGTCAGCCTGGCCTCTGGGAGGAATGCGGGAAGTTGACCGGTGAGACGGAGTGCTACCAATACGTACGCAACAATCCTGGGGCGTACAAGGACGTCTACTGGAGGGTCAAGGATATCCGCTACTTCGAGGAGGGCTCCAAGCCGGATCCTACCTCGTCGTCAACCACGACAACATCCACGTCCACGACAACCTCCACATCCACGACAACCTCTACCACCACGTCTAGCACGACCAGCGTCACGACATCCTCGTCAGTGTCTTCCTCGGCCAATTCCACTTCGGCTTCCACCTCTTCCAGCAGCGGTCTTACCTCGAGCTCCAATAGCTCATCAATCACCTTGTCAACCTCGTTGTCCTCGGCGATTTCTTCTGTTTCTACTTTCTTCCCCAACTCTTCTGTTACTTCAACCTCGTCTTCTTCTGTTTCTGGAAGCTCGACCTCGACTCCCATCACGACCGGCAGCTTATCATCATCGGGCTCCGGCGCCTCGTCGGCTCATTTGACCACGTCATCGCAGGAGTGGACGACCTCGACCGTCTACACGACCCGAACCTACACAATTACTAGCTGTGCTCCCACCATCACCAACTGCCCCGGCAAAGGCCACGTCGTGACCGAGACGATTCCGCTGTACACCACAGTGTGCCCCGTGATCCCTACGGCTACGGCTACGGCTACGGCTACTTTGTCACCCTCGGTCAGCGCTCCCGACCAGCCCGAGACCAGCATCATCAAGGTGACCAAGACCTACACCATCACCAGCTGTGCCTCAACCGTCACCAACTGCCCCGTCGGCAAGGTCACCACCGAGGTCGTTACCAGTACCATCTGCCCGGAATGTACCGCCAACAACACCGAGAAGCCCAGCACATCCCCCGTCGACACAGGCTGTCATGGTGACAACTGCGCTTCGGGCGTTGCCCTCCTGATTGAGCAGTCCGCGAGCATTATTGCTCCCTCGTCAGTCGCCACGGCCTCCAGCAGCATCCAGCAGCTGCCATCTACCAGTGTGTCCACTGGCAAGTCCGGCGCCGTCACGTCGGCACCTTCTCAGGTCGCTTTGACTGGCATTGTCTCGTCCGGCGCCCACCAGCCAACCACCAGCAAGCCTGCCGGCACCCAGAGCCAGGTCCCTGTTACTGCTCTTGCCATTCCAAGCAAGTCTGTATCTAAAGCAGTCGCTCTGCTCGCGGGTACGCTGTTCGCTGCTCTCTTCTTGTAACGTGCAGACGGAATCGGCGCGGGTGATGTTGATCGCATGAGCCATTTTTGTGTCGCACTGTTACCATATTCTTCTTCATGATATTATAATATGTTACATTACTTTGATGAATTGATAGACAATGTTGGTCGCTGCGCACTTGTGACGACCAACCCTGTGATGTAGCCTTATATAGCTTCATTTATTTTCATGAAATTTTTGTTACATTGGCATGTGCGCTGGACCGTATAAATACACCCGATGGAGTTGGGGTAGAAACTGTTGCTTCTTCGCGTCTGACTTGGTCAGCGTTCATTGGGTGCCATAGTCAGCCGTCAACTAGCCCGCCTCGGCCTTCTACAGGCGCGTAGGTGGCACTGGCTAGTAGCCAATAGATGTCTATATTATCATAGATTCGTGTAATATAATCTCACAAATCTATAGCCTATGAATAATGCATTCGAGCCTAGCCTCGGACCTTAAAGGGGTGCGCCTCCGTGTTAAAGACAAACTGGTTGGGGCCATCAGCCTTGACCTGGACCGGAGTGTCGTCGACAAAAATGAGATACAGGTACTTGAGAGTCTCTGCCAAAAAGAAAGACTGCTGAAAGTCGTCGAAGCCGCCACCATTGGCCTTGGTGACGTCGCGGATGCCCGAATAGCCACTGCCAGCGCGACACTTGCTGACGATGGCGTTGAACCCCTTCCAGGCGAGGTTCTGGTACTTCTTATCGCCGGTGGCGCGGTAGGCGTAGTATAGCGACTCCACGGTTTCGGGTCGTAGAATGTAGTCGGCGTTTTCGACCCAGAAACCAGCCTTGACGTAAAAGTCAGCTTGGTCGGCAGGAGGCTGTCGGCCGTTGGGGTTGGCGGCGTCGACCCAACGAAAAGTTTCGGGCCCGATGCCGCTAGTCGTCGCCTTGTAAGTCTCAAAATATGACTCGGCGAGCTCGAGGCCAAATTTGGTGTACTTGTCCTCCTCTAAGACGAGGCCAGCAAGGATAAAGTTGCCGCCGGCAAAGCTGGTCACTGGACCATTGCATTAGCGTCTCGCATCAAATGGCCTGCAACCTGCTCTACTTACAGTGACCAGTAACCGCTTCCGTCGTCTGGCCGTTGAACTGATTGAGGAAGGTGAGATTCCTTCGGGAGGTCGGGTGCGAGGCGAGGTGCTCGATGGTGGAGTCGGCGGCAGCGATCCAGCGGTCACGGTAGAGGCCGTAGCTCTTGGGATCGTAGACGTACATCTTAATGAGGTACTCGTAGAAGCTGTCATCACCACCAGACCAGCCGCCGTGGCTGTTGAGGAACGAGCCGTCTTTGGTGCTAATGTCAGTACCGACCAGGCCGGGCCAAGCCTCTGGACTGCCCTTGGGCGCGAGCAGGTGCGCCTCGCATCTGTCGGCGAGCTTCGCGTACTTTGGATTACCGGTCAAATCGCTGAGGCGCGTCCACTCGAGAATCAAGGTGCCGACCTCGGCCAGGTTGCTGCTAGAGCGGCCGCTGATACTGCGCGCCGGGTTCAGCACCAGATAGCCGTCAGCGATGCCGCTAGGCGTGTCAAAGGCGAAGCTCAGCGTGTCGGCCAGGCTGGCGGCCTGAGTGAGCAGAGCGTCGACCTTTTTGGGGTCGTTGGCTAGGCGCTTATAAGGGCCCTTGAGCAGGTCATAGGCTGGAACAAGAAAAGTTAGGGCGGTCACTTTGCGGACAATAGGTGGCGTGCATACCACTGAGAAGACCGCCGAGGTAGCGAATGGTAGTTTCAAAGAGGGAAATGGTTTCGTACTGCTTGCGTGTGGTTGTGAAATTGACACTTGGGATAAAGTCGAGGATGGTGTTGACAATGTCCTTGTCGTTCATGACAATGGCAGTGTCAAGGGAATCAATCGGGGTGAGACCCCACTGAGCTCTACAAAGTGTTAGTTGGCGGCAATTCGCGGTAGTGATCCTGTTCTCGTACCGATCGTCCTCATATGTGTTGCTGATCGGACGGAGGGTGTCATGAGGCCAGGCATTTTTGTAGTAGCCAGACCAGGCAGTCTGGAAAGCGGCGCGGACAGCGGTGGCACGGGCGCGGTCCGGAGCGGGAGCTCGCTTCTCGCTGGCTGGTAAGGCGACAGCCTGGCCAAGCATAGCAGCAAGCAGGCAGACAGAGATCTTCATGGTGAAATCGCTAAACTCGATGGAGGGAGGGCAATTCCATCTAGGAGCCTCGTCACGAAGGGCGTGCGGGCACACCCAGCTTTATTTAGCTCCCGCCGCTCTCGAGAAGCTGCCGGAACCGTTTCTCTCTTCTGCTCTGCTTACTCCGCACGACAGAAAGGGCTGCTAATCAAGGTAGCATCGTCCATCATTTGGAGAAGATGCGTTGTAACCTGCCAAAGGGCTGGTGATGGAATACGACCCTGCAAGCGGCTAGAGGAGTGCAGATCGGCCTGGGAATTGCCCGGAAAGGCATAATCCGCCGTAGAACAATGAGCATGTCTCGTTTTCACGAGCGGGGAAGGGAGGAGACGAAGGGAGGCAGTCAGGTCAGTGGTAGTAAAAGGCTGCTAGCAATGGTCAAGAGCTGCTAGAACCAGACAAGTGTTGCTTCGTCTCGGCCCTATTTCATCGGGCATCAGTGGGAACGGTGGGGGGGGCCACTGGCATCGAGGTGAAGAAAGACTCGTGAGTCGCTGGCATCGTACTCTGTTTACGATATTAAGAGCTCGTCTTTGTTGTATTTTATTCGATCAATAATGTTACTCGGTCAATGAGGACTTTCGGCGAGTAAGCTTTGGCGAAGCGAATCTTAGTACTACCACTGCCACTGTCACAGTGAGGCTGGGTCTTCTTTGCCCTGAGACAGCAGCCATAGTTCTTGAGCAGATGCGGGTGGCTGGCCCAGGCGGGTGAGGCTGGCCGGGGTTGGGATGCGGGGTTAGCCGGGAAGCTCGGTACGGAGATGAGTTGCCGAAGGACGGCTGGACGAGAATGAGATGACGTGATTCATCAGAACGACTATCACGAGCTTCTTATTGGGATGGGCTGGTCTTTACTAATTATTGAGAAGTCACTGACCAACATTCGTCGCTGTTGCCGAATGGGCCGCTCACAATGAGCGCACGGACAAAGACAAATACGCCAGACATATTCTAAATGCATCCTTCGGCCTCAGTCGTCATCAGCAAACTATCGTGTCTATTATAATGATGGTTGAATGCCGCCACTTTTCTCCCGTATTGTCCAGCAACGACTACAGTGCACTGGCGGCGCTACCCTGGACCGGAGATGCGGGAAGGCGCATTGACTTTGAGTTGATATGCTTGACCTTGGCGATAACAACGGGACTGAGCAGAATTACTGTTCGGCAGATGCATTAGGATAGTGTCACTATAAGCTATGTAAAAGACGAGCGGCGTGCGTATCTGATGTGGCTCGGAATGAACGGGGAAGATGAACCGAGTGAAACACAATACATCAGTCGTCTCTATTATAATACAAGAGGAATCAATAAATTTTTGGACATTTACTAGAAAATATCTCCTGCTCGCACTGGCAAGTATTAAAGGCATTAAACAACAGGTCCCTGAAAATCACCATGACGATGCGAGTCTTTGCATCGCAATGTAGATGCAATGTACTTTACCAGTGGTTCACAGTGGCAGAACCCTTCCAAGCTAAAGGAGTAGGGTCTGTTGGACCCGCGATGGTTGCCATAAGATGCGGGCCGTCCTAAAATTGAGGGGGACGAGTTCAACCTTAGTAGTCAACCAGCAGCCAGTTAATCAACAGCTAGTCAACCAGCAGCTAGTTAATCAACAGCTAGTTAATTAATAGGTAGTTAACTAGCTCTATAGCATCTATAAAGGACCTATAGCGTATCTGCAACGCATCCTCACCGCCTTTAAAAAATACGCGGCTAGCTTCCTTAGTATCCTAGCCTCCGGCTAGGGCCTCGTTTAGGTTATACTTCGCCTCCGTTTTAGACTGAATCGCCGAGTCGGCGACGACGTCTCTGCTTATATCTTCTAGAAACTTGGGGACTTCCTGATTTGCCTTGCGAAGAGTCTGAGTTGAGATTTTCGTAAGCAGCAGGTCTCTATACGTGAAGAGAGAAGTGGCGACACTGCGGTGACCAACACGATCAGTACGTCCTAATCACGTTAGTGGATGCAAATGACAAGATTTAGTGACGGAAAAGATGGATATATTTTTGGACATTTACTAGAAAGTATGCTCGCACTGGCAGGCATTGGTGGTATTAAACAGTAGGTGAGGGTTGTTAGACATACCTGTCAGGGAAGAGAGAGGAGGTACGGATTAATGATCTTGTATTCTCTGGGTTCTGTGTGGGCCTCCACAGGGGGCCTAACAGGTGCCGCCCGACAACAAAACGTCCTCGTTGTTGAGGTCCTATAATTATATATATTTGAATTCCCGAGTGCCTTTCTTAAGGACTTGAGTGCCACACTTCTGTGTGTCTCATTTCCTCTTTAGCTTATTGCTCTTTGGCTTGTGGCTTGTATCGATCTGCGGCTCTTTGGCCTGGTGCTCTGGCTGGGGCTCTTTGGCTGGTGCTCGTGGGCTGGTGCTCTGGCTGGTGC
Organism: Beauveria varroae; assembly: GCA_030780425.1. NCBI lineage: Eukaryota > Fungi > Ascomycota > Sordariomycetes > Hypocreales > Cordycipitaceae > Beauveria > Beauveria varroae. The sequence continues at coordinate 69,611 of JAPFUP010000108.1, forward strand.
TCTGGCTGGTGCTTATAGGCTGGTGATCTTGATGACTGGTGCTTTTTGGCTGATGATCTTGATGACTGGTGCTCTTCGGCTGATGATCTTGATGGTCCTAGTGGGCGAGGCCCTGGTGCGTTGAAGCTGGTGGACGTCTTGGTGCTCTGTGGCTGGTTGCTGATAAAATGATGATAATTAATGATAAAAATGGCCTAGACAGACTGGTGTTGCTACCACTTGTCAGGGAAGAGAGAGGAGGTAATGATGTTGTATTCTCTGGGTTCTGTGTGGGCCTCCACAGGGCCCAACAATACCCCTTACTAGCGCTACCTACATCACTCTAGTCAGTTGGTCACAGCACTGCGTACCCCGTAGATGATTCATCTGTACTCTCACCGGGCGCAAACCTCCTCTCTTCAGCCACCAAATGCCCGGAGTGGTACGACGTCTTTTCTGCTTGGCTGCGCGGCGAGCTTCTCATCTGAGTAGAACAAAACGGCCATGGTCAGAGCCGGAGTCACTAATCATTGGCTCAGTGAGTCGCGTCGCGTCTCATCCATTTCACAACTTGGCAGCCTTATCCGCGGAGCCCAGATATCAATGGATCGACGGGGCTGAGCATCTGCCCAGATATTCGCCCGGAGGCTATCACCCCATCGAGATTGGGAGTGTCCTGCATGACAGGTACCATGTCATAGACAAGCTTGGCTACGGGGGCTGGTCAACGGTATGGCTCGTCCACGAGGTCCGGCAAACGCGATACCTGGCGCTCAAGGTGGGCATCGCCGAGTCTCTACCCAGAGAGATCCCCATTCTCCGCGCACTTGGTGTTTCCGGAGACGCGCCCGGGTCAGACGTGGTTCCGCACCTTGTCGACGAGTTCACCGTCGCGGGTCCCAACGGAACGCACTCCTGCTACGCGACCGCCCCCGCCCTGGCGAACCTCAAAGACACGTCGTTTAGCCGCCTGTTCCGAATCGACGTTGCTCGTGCGCTATGTTATGAGCTTACGCTCGCCCTGGCGTTCGTGCACTCGCGAGGAATTGTCCATGGAGGTTAGTGGCGACAACCTAGCCTTCGCCGCCTGCCCTTGAGAGCCGCCACTAACGACCGTTGAACTTTTCAGATATACATCTTCGAAATATACTAGTTCGGGCGCGCGATAGCTTCGATAATTTTACCGTGGCCCAGTTTCGCGAAAAATTTGGCGAGCCTGACGTATACCCGGTAACCAGGCTCGATGGTGAGGCCCTGCCCCCCAATGTGCCCAGCACCGCCGTTGTGGCTCTAGAAATGGGCAAAAAAGCCCAAGTCTTTTCGATACAAGATGCGCGTTTGATGCTAAGCGACTTTGGAGAATCGTTCATCCCCGCAAGCGAGGTCCGCCTTGGGAAGGATTGTCACACGGTCTTTGACTCTCGCCCGCCAGAGGCTTACTTTGAGCCTGATGCGCCTATGTCTTTCGCAGCGGATGTCTGGAGCCTAGCCATTGCCATCTGGGACATTATAGGCATGCAGCCCCTATTCAGTAGCGCGTTCTATTCTGAAGACGCGGTCCGGTGCCAAATCGTCGACCAGTTGGGCCCAATGCCCCCCGAGTGGTTTCAGAAGTGGCCAGAACGTGGCCAATTTTTTGACGAGCAAGGCCAGCCCATCGATGGCCGACGCCCGTGGCCCGGGATAGAACAGGCTTTTGAAGACTGTGTGCAATCTTTCAGGCGGCAGGACGGCATGGGTGTATTTTGTGACGAGGAATCGGCGGCGCTCCTCAACCTTCTCAGGAAAATGCTGGCATACAAGCCCGAGCAGCGACCGACTCTGCAGCAAATAATCACGTCTGAATGGATGAGCGTGTGGGCAAGGAAAGACTATGAGCAAAGCAGACGTTTGGATTCCTAAAACTAAACGCATTCGGCATTCTGAAAGCTAGACTTTACCTGACCCCATTGCAGACAGAGTAGGCTTTGTCGTGCCCTCCTTCTTGGAAGACGGTTCGGTAAAATGCGAGTATGCGATGGGGCTGTTTTCGTACTCGTCCAGTTGCGACTCGTCGGGCCACACAACTTTGTCAGATCCGACTGGACCGCGGGGGGTGTCGTCCCTTTTCGCCGCAGTATGGATTCCATGATCGAGCACATAGTCTTGCTTTCCATTGGTGTATCCGTGAGAAGCAACGTGGAATCCCTGTGCCTCCAGCTTCTGGTCCTTGAAGGCCATGGTCAAATGCCAGCCGTTGGGATCTATGACATGCTGCCAGCTCTGCTGGTGGTTCTGTGCAAGCCGGCACTGTCGCTCGTGTTAGCATCAGCCCCGTGCTCCGTCGAGTATTGTTTGTCTTGTTTTGCGTTGCTTTAGATATGCTGCGTGGGGTAGCTTACCGTATGAGAATCATGCTCGGAGCAAGCTTGAGCTCCCGGGCTGTGGCGTAAGCAAGCGCGACTGCTTGCTGCTTGGCTTTATCATCCAATTTGTAGCCTTTATAGAAGAAGTACCGCACGAAATTCGCACCACCCTGAGACGCCATAAATTTGATAGGAAAGAATTGAGATATCTGACTCGGTAGATTGAGTCAATACGTAGAGAAAAGAGAGGTTCTGAGAATCTGCCATTTCTTGCCTCCTTTTGTAGCCGCCGACATGCAGACCCTGCCTGCACATTAGCATTATTGGACCGCTCACCATCAGGCCACCGAGTATTTCCAGCGGTTAGAGCTCTGCCAACCATGACTTATCTCTTGAGCTCATCTCAAGAGTAATGAAACGGAACGAAGGCGCTGCCTCGCCTCACGGTCCTGCGAACGGGGGTGCAGCTCCGGCGTAATTGAGAGAACACCGCTAAGCACATATCTGTGGTGCGAAAAAGCGGCGACAAATGGAATTGCATGTCCTCATAGAAAACCATCGTCGTCATTGAATCTGCGCACAATATGTTGGATTCGTTCGTACTCATGACAACGTTAGTTGTCAGGGAGAGGGCTCGTTATTTCTGATGCGGTCTTGAGTAAAAGCGGCTGTTGCACAGGACTCGCAGTAACGAACCAGTTGATGCATAAGATGGGAAACTGCAGAGGAGTTCACACTGATGAAGCCAACTAATGCATGCAAGGACCGAAGGTGCAGGTTTCCTTATGCCGACCCAGCGTCTAACAGACAGCCACTCTCACATAAGTAAGGTGATATAGACTCTGCCCGGAGACTAACAGTGAGGCTGGACGCCTTGCCCGCGATATGCCTCACGTTTTGCCAGGCGTGTGGGGAAACCATCGACCGCATATCAAGTCAGAAAGTTTACCTCGCCTAACATTTATCAATCTAGTATATTGTTTTTCTCTTATTTTCACTGCTCGTTTTAGCAGCTTAAGGGTATACCTACTACTAATTTCGAGATTTTAGACCTAATTTTAGGGACTTAGCGGGGCTCATCGGTGGTCTGTTTTGACTCCACGCAGCCCTCGAGGAATGCAATGTTTATTCATCTATTTGCTTATTACCGTGCCCGTCGTCTGTAGCTTCATGACCTATTCTCGCCCGGTTGAATAGTAAGTAAGCGTACTCATGAAGAATTTCCCGTGCTGATGTTGCAGCACTAGTGTGGTGACATGTCTCTGATAGACTGTACCTGTTCAATACCTCGAATGTCTCTTCTCTTGCAGGGCCCGGAGCCTTGTTGCTCGTCGAGACTCGGTCACATCAAATGTAAGCAGCTTATCGGCAGCTCGCAGCTCGCAGCCCTCCGCTTCCCCTCTTCTGTCATCCTGTTTTTCTCTGTACATCTCCATCTCCAAGCTCTTCGTCTGTTGTACACATCATTCTCACCACGAAGCATATCATCATCTTCACCATGAAAATCACTCTCACTCTCCTCTACCTGATCGGCCTTGTCGCCGCACAGGACTTTTCCAAGGACCCTTGCGTCGTACGTACCCAAAAAAGGCGGTCAACTCGGCCCGGCCCGGCATGTGGTGGCGTGCTATCGGGTTCCAGAATCCAATAAGCTGACCCCCCCCCCTCCTCTCCCCATAGATTACCGTTCTCACAGAGTCCGAGTCCCTTGACGAAGATATGTGCAAGCAGCAGACCTCGACCACGTCGGCCACCAGCACTGTCAGCACCAGCATCACCAGCACTGTCAGCACCAGCATCACCGGCACCAGCACCAACGCCAGCACTACCAGCACTATCAGCACTACCAGCACCACCAGCACCGTCATTGTCACAACCACCAGCACCAGCGTCTCGTCCTCGTCGGCGTCTGACAGCAGTAGCTCCGTTGCCACCACCAGCTCGTCTACCGCCTCAGCTCCGACCAGCACGGCCGTGAAGAGTACCACCTCGTCTCGGGTCGGCTCAACTACCTTGCCCACTGCTACTTCTACAACCACGGACGAGACTGTGATTATTACTACGACTGGCAAGCCCAGTGGTACCGGTTCTCCCAGCGGTACCACGCCTCCTAGCAGTACCAAGTCTTCCAACGCAGCTGCTGGTACTGCTGCTGGTGCCCTTGCCGCTGTTATCGCTTTTGTCTTTGCTTATTAAGGAACTTTATCGTATTCGGCTGTCGGCTTCTATGTTTACGTCTTTACCTATACCGTTTGGATGTGTTTATACCGGTGTTGCGCTGGACTCGAAGGTATTGATGTTGTAATGCAATAATACCCGCTCAAATGTTCATGATTTGGAAGTTATCATTCTACACATTGTCCCAAAATTCAGGAAATACAGAATACTCATCATGGTTGAGGTACGGTGTCGCCAGTCATGCAAGTAATCAAACTTCAATTGAAAATCCAGGAATACCTGAAAAACAACGCTCGCAATTACATCTCTATCTAGCACTTGCAAGCGCTTATGCATATGATAATATGCAAGCATCTATTCTATAATCTATAAGTAATACACCCACTTTCTAATACCCACTCTGAAAGCACATTCGCTGAAACGCCGTCGCCACGCGCACGCTGCTAACATCGACGAACCTATAAAACACATCTGCGACGCCCAGCGCCACGGCAAAGTTGATCACTGTCGACAGCACCATGCCCATCGCCCATTCCCTGTCCGTTTCCAAGCCCGTCACGGCCAGCACCGCAGGCGTCACGACGTATCCAACGGAGTGCAGCACCGGACCGTGCACAATATACAGCGCGTAGCTGACAGTGCCGAGATACTGCGCCGTGGCCGTGAGGAACGGCCGCTGCAGCGTCGCGCTGCTCGACACGGCAATCATGAAGAGCACCGCACCGGGGCCGAGCACGTAGCGCTTCGGATCTTTAGTCCAGCTCGGCACCAGCCACTTGTAAATGAGCATGAAGCCCTGCGTCTCCTCTGCGTGCGATGGCGGAAACGACATGAGGTACATGCCTGCCAGCGCAATCAGCATGACGCCGAGACTCTGTATTATGCGGTGCTCCGCCGGTGGTCTTGGCGGCGGCGCGGCGTCCCGCTTTGCTTCGACGTCAACGTCAATCATGTCCAGCGCAGGCAGCGACGCCGACGCCGCCGCCTTGGCCGCGTCTTTACGTATGAGATCCAGCTCCGCGAGCACAGCGCCCGTCAGGAACAGCGCAATCTCCCAGCGGTCGCAGCGCAGGCTAAAGAGCGTCAGCAGCGTCACAATAGTGAGACGCGACCCGACGCGGCAGCAGGCAACGGCAGACAGACTCAGCGAGACGACGAGCGAAGCGCGGAACTCGAGCGTCACCGTCCACAGGTGCGGGTCGAGGTGCGACCAGAACGGCTGCTGCCACGGGTTCATGAGCTGAAACACCTGGTGCTGCCAGTCGCGCAGCGTGGCCGCCAGCGTTTCTTTGCGGCCCGGGTGAAAGTCGGGCCAATAAAAGACGTCCTTGAGGGTGTCGAGGTTTCGCCGCGCCGGCTCAAACGCGCCCGCGTAGGTAAGCAGCGCCGTCGCCAGCATCGCGACCAGCGCGGGCATGTACAGGCGGATGCCGCGGCGGAGCAGGCTCGAGGCCACCGCGGGCACTAGCTCGGCGTGGCGGCGCTCGCGAATCAGCTGCAGCGGCTTCATGGCGTTGACGTAGCCGCCGATTAGGAAGAAGATGCCGACCATGGCGTGGCCGGCGTGGACGAGGCGCAGCAGCGGTAGCTGGAGCACGTAGTGATTGACGTTCCACAGGCCGTAGCCGTCGTCGACGGCCGGGGTTAGCGCCCATGTCGAGTGGAAGATGAAGACGATGACGGCGGCGACGCCGCGGACGCCGGAGAGGTAGGCGGTGGGCGAGTGGCCGCGCGACGGCTTGTGAGGGGCGGCGTGGCCGTGGCCGGCCCGGCTCGGGGACGGTAATCGCCGGGGGCTCGCAAGGTTCGAGGCGGCAGCGCTGGTCGACATGATGGACTTTGAGACAGAGACGGCTCGGTTTTTTATATAGCGCCCGCAGAGGACGGCCGTGTCGTATACGGATTGCGGCTCCGGAGGGAGCAGCAGGTCTCGCTTGTCGCTGCGAGACTCCATTATATTAGATTGGCCAGGCCGTTGCTGTCGAAGCCGATGGTAGGGTAAAGGTCGTAGAAACAAGTTGGAGAAAAAAAAAAGAAGAATTCAATCGAAAGAAGGACTATAGGTCAATAGAGATTCTGAAATCGGACGCCTTTAGAACATTGTCGATTTATCAATGTCCCGGTAGGATGCTGGTTGATCAGGCAATCGAGGTTTCGCTCTCGACAAGCCCCAAACGTATCCGGTGGCGTCGTTATGCCGCCCGATAGACAAACTTTGAAAACAAGAAAATAAGACGAAAAGGAAATCTAATCAAGAAAAGTGTATTTAAAGATGGAAAAGAAAAGACAGAGAGAAAAAAGAAGAAGCTGAAACGGTCAATAAGAGGGGTGGGCATCTCCTCCATGATAGGGATTGCCGGTTACAGATTCTCTGCTGCAATTTACACAACGTGCCTGCGTTTCTTCCTTGGGTCTGGGACAGGCCCTTGTCTAGCCCCCTTCAACATTGGCATTTTCTTGGGGCCAAGGCCGTCGTCTTTGGCGACAACTGGGTGGACAAATCGACGCCAAGGACCCTCTTGAACCTTGCCCCCTTTGGTGGAGATGCTCTTGTCCGGAATGAGTTGTGATGTTCGCAATAACTAGAACAAGTTGGCGCTCAGTAGCGACCGTGTGGATCACTGCTTTTCAATTGCGAAACAATGCTGGGCTTTTTGTGGTCTGACGTCCAGGCACCGTTGCACGGTCAGTCGGGGAGGGGGCCGTTTTGATGGAGATGGGGGTTGGCAACGGAGCCGCAAACCTTGGCCGCAGAGTCAGAAAAATCATGTTGATCCTCGCCTCGGCCGTCGGAGGCACATGCGTGATTTGTCTTTTGGTGTGGCAAGCATGAACCGAGTGCGGAGAGGAAGTCGAGTAAGTCACGGAGTATCCGTAGGGCTCGGAACAAAGGAAGAGAAAGAAAGAAGAAAAGTACGTGTCATGAATGGAATGTCAGCTGTAGGGCAAGCAAAGCATTGAAGCCACATATTTAAAGTGCATTGTCTATGAGTTATGACAACACACCATTGCTGTAGGCTGCCCCCCCCCTGAGGACCTGGAAATAGGTGGGAACAAAAAGAGCCCTTGCGACTGTTGATCTCGATAACTAGCAAAGCGAGCTGTCAGAAACCTTAATAGCCTTTTAGTTTTGCGCTGCGGTTGCTCGCGTGCCAGTCCATTTGCGCCACAAAGTTAGCCATTCGTCCGACCGTCCACTCGAAGCGTGCCTGATAGTTTATTACCGAGTAAGTATTTACGAACTAGAGCGAGTACGAATTACTAGTAATTGAATAACAGGGGTGCGAGGAACGTCGCAGATCATTGCTCAGAACCATTGACGAGTCAGGGAGGATAAAAGTTATGCCATTGATGACACTAGCTATTCGACCCCGCCCATCTCTTTTCCATCCTCGTCCAAGCTCAGCTCCCCCCTGATGTTTCCCTTATTCGCTTCGATGCGTCTAATGTAGCTGTACTTGACTCGCTCGGCCCTGCGATCCATGCACATCATCATTCCACGCACACACACACGCCGACTCAGCCTAGCATATGCCTCGCCTTCGTCTCCAGCGCCGCCACACCATCATCGCCCAGCGTCGTTACCAGCCATTCCCGCGCCTTGTCCACCACTAGCTCCCACACCTCCTGTTCATCAGCAAGCTTCTCCTCGAGATACGCGACGGCGCACACCGTCGCCGCCGTGTCCGCCTCCACCTCGAGTTGCTCGCTAGCAACCCCCCGTGTCACCCCGAGTAGCTCCTCCAGCGCGGTCGACCATGTCCAGCTACCGCCAAAGGTCTGCAACGCGATAATGGCCTCGAGCGGCGTCTTGGCGCCCTCCTTGGTCGGGGGTTGGTAAGATTCATCATCTTCGTCCTGCGCGTTTCCAAACGCCACCTGCCGTCCAGTTGGCGCCTTCCGGTGCCGAGCCCTACCCAGCTGCTGCTGTTGCTGTTGCTGTTGCTGCTGTTGCTGTTGCTGCTGTTGCTGTTGCTGCTGTTGCTGCTGCTGCTGCTGCTGCTGTTGCTGCTGTTGCTGCTGTTGCTGCTGTTGCTGCTGTTGCTGCTGTTGCTGCTGTTGCTGCTGTTGCTGCTGCTGCTGCGCCATTTGCAGTTGTTGTGGCGGCTGAACAGACCTGCTCTGCATGCTCTGCAGGCCGCCAAATAAGCCACCAGACGTAGCGACGTTTGTTGCCGGCGCCGCCGGTGCCCCAAACAAGGTCGGCGAGCCGCCGCCGTCCAAGTTCACCGACCGACCCGCCGGCTGCGCACTGCCGAAAAGGCTGTGGGAGGTCGCACCGAATCCATACGAGCTGGCACCACCGAAACTAGCCGCTGCCGCTGATGCCTGCATTGGTGCAAACGGCGATGGCGCCGCCGCCATGCTACGCATCATCGGTGCCCTGCGTGCTGCCATCATATACATGCTTCTCTGCTGCGGGGCGCCGCCCGGCGCGGCGAGCGAGGCCGATACGTCGCCCACCAGGCAGAAACTCTCATCTTCGTCACTGTCCTGGTCCTGGTCCTGGCCTGAGTCCAACGTTGAATCTCTCACGTCGGATGATGCCGCCGTATCCGGTGTTGACTTGTCGCCCCTTCTCTTCACGGCGACAAACGAGCACCACTTGCCCGCCACCTGGTACTCGACGCCGAGCTTGACGGCTGCTTCCCTTGCCACGTCACTTATCCGCGCGGCGTATGCCTCGCTAAGCATCTTGCCGTCGGGCAGCTTGGCGTCGTAAATCCACCCACGACCCTCCTCCAGATCCTGCACGGCCTTGCGCGCCCCGAGCTGGTGGATTGTGGTGCCCTTGTCCGCAATGGCGGTGATGGGTATTTCGAGCTCCAGCGGGCCCTGGGGCGCGGTGCCTTTGAGGACCACCGACTTGGGCGTGCGGTGCGCTCGCGTCTCGGAGAGCAATATGTAGACGGATGTGCGGTTGAAGGGGAAGAGCGGCGGGATGGTGTACGGCGCTTGTAGATATGTCGGCGTCGGCAGATTTGGCAGTGGAAGCGCCTGGGCATCGGGCATCTCCATATCCTCATCCTTGACGGACGAGTCGTATAGGGGGATCGACGTCTTGGCTGGCTTGTCTACCTTCTCGCCAGTGTCTACCACCGTACATTCGCTGACCTTTTCCACGAGCTCAAACTCTTCCTCGTCGTCCTTTTCGTAATTGATTTCCAGGCTGTAGTCGTTTACATGCGGGGTCAGCGCACCCTTTAGCATGCGCACCACCTTTTTATTCATCTTTTCGTCTTCGCCAACCGACTGCGCAAATCCTCTACCGGCGCGCGCCACGCCCTCAATCAGCGAATGGCTGGCATCGGCGCCCACGCCCAGCGCAAAGACACGAATCGCGCCATCAGCTTCTTTGACGGCGCGGTTAATCGCCTCAAACGTCGCATCCTCATCCCACGTCTCCCCGTCCGTCATCAGAAACACCTCGAGGTTGCGCGATCCCTCGCGGTTGGCAAACGTGGCCTCGATGGGCTCGCGGATGCGCGTGCCACCATTATTAGCCGTAAAGGTCCGTACGTGCGCCGCCGCCTCGTCCAGCGTCTTTTGGCTGTACGGCTGCGACTTGGGCCACAGGAACGAGTGCGACGAGCCAAAGCTGCAAATATTGAACAGCACGCCGACCGGCAGCGACCGGAGAAAGACCTGCAGCGACGACTTTAAATTAGGCAGCCGCGTGCCCGTATCCATGCTGCCGCTGCGGTCGCAGATAAAAACAACCTCGGGCTTTTCGACTGCGAGGTTGAAGCGCGGCACTAGCGTGGCCATAATGGCCCGGCGGCTCGGAATGGTGGCGTGCATCTCGAGGACGGCGGACGGGTCGCCGAGGCCTTTGGCGCATACTTGCACGATAAAGTCCTTGTCGAGCTGGACGTCGGAGCGCGTGAGACTAGCGGACGCATATTGTAGTGACGGGTCGTCGTTGGGCCGTTTAGATGTCGTGCCAATCTTGACAGAAATTGGGTGCGACGGGGACTGCACGCTTTGAATGGCAGCCCTAGTGGCCAGATCGACGTCGATGGTGACTGCTAAAGATGCCTCTTCCGTTGTCACATTTGCTTGATGATCCGGAATAGGCAGGACCAAGTCATCGGCGTACCGTGGAGCAATGTTGGTAGGTATGGTGTAGCGCAGACCATCCACTTCGGCATCGTGCTTTAGCTCTCCGAGATATGTGATTTCAACCTTGGCCTCTTCGTTCGGGCCGACGTTTCCGAGCGTTGTAGAAAAAACATCCGAAGCCCTTTCTGATTGTTCGAATAAACCCGCCTGCTGGCCCTCTGCCACGGCAGCGTCGAATTCCTTTTTGGCATCGGGCTTGGATTTAACGACGCCCTTGATGACAGTCTTGCCAATCGTGCAGGTAAATGCGACCACAGAAACGCCATCAAAAAGTGGAAAAACATAGCGTGATTCCCTGAGGGTTTGTGATGTTGGGTTCTTGAATGTCTGAGTGAGGGTGGTGCGGGACGTGGAGGCGAGCAGTGTGGCGTGAGCGTTGACTTGTGTTAGAGGTAGGTACTTGGGTTCATTGTTGACGATGACAATGCAGCCGCAGTAGCCGTTATTGATGGTGGTAAACAGCGGTGGTCTCCAGAATTGGCTCATGGCTGTATGTCTGATGGATTATTGGTGGCTTGTTTGTGGTCTGTTTGTGGTTTGTTTGTGGTTTGTTTGGTGGCAAAATGACGTGTAGTCGGTCTGCGGGGTACTCCTTGAAATCTGAGTGATGCTGACGAATTGTCTGGTGTAAGTGATGATGATTAGGATGATAAAAAAAGACAGAAATCCGCATCAAGGGCGGCGAGGCTTCGTATTATATACCCATCTTCAAGGCATCCTCCCCGCTTTCAAGGTAGACTCTTGGCCGAGATGTGTGATGGATGTGTGATGCCTAGTGAGATGAGTCGTTGCGATTGGCCACAGTCGCAAGGCGGCAGCGCGGTTTGGATTGTTGCCTAGCTGGGAGGCCGCCTTGCGAATTATTATTAGCGGAGCTAACACTGTAGGCTTGACGACGCGAGAGGTGTGCTATTCTTTATGAATCAACACGGGCATTTAACAGGAGTTAAAAGGTGCATTGTCACCGGGCGGGCGGGTGAGACAATTGGTGGGCATGTTTTACAACCACGCGGCACAATGCAATGTGCATTCTTTTGGTACCGAGATATCATTAACCAATCTTAAACTCGGCGCCGCTAGGTGCACAAGTGCCGTTGCAATTGTAGAGACTTACTTTCTCACATGTACTTGCTTGCGACAGACTACAATAGTCTTCTTAGCTAGTCGAACGCTACCTCGACGGCCACTTCAAGACGGCGTTGCATCGTAATTTGTATAAATGGACCCTTGCTCAATGCAGGTACTATTGATTGCCAATCATCAATTTTCTTCACCAATACGAATGTCTCAGCTCACTGCAACCCTCCAACTAGTCTACTCTAGCCCCTGTCAAACCTGTCAAGCTCCATGGCCCGTACACTACAGCCTCGTCTGGCGGCGGCGCGGCTTTTTCTTTCTTTTTAAAAAGACCCCACGGCCCGCTCCGCTGCCAGCCCGACCTCAGCAGAGCTTTCTCACAGAGGGGCCGGATGAATTCGACAACGGTCGCGGCGACAGCGACGGTGCCCGCCCTGACTACACCCTTTGCCGTGCCGGCGAGCTGCACCGATGTCTTCAACACCACAATTACATATCGCACCGGTCATGGCGACGCCACGCACTACACGGTGTACGCGGCGTTTCCCCAAATCACCGGGGGCTGCCAGGCGTCGGGCCCCAACGTGCTCCGCGACGGCGCAACCATTATCGTCCGGCCGGGCGTGTGCCCGAGCGACTGGGTTGCGTATAACTTGAAAGTCGACGATCCGCAGTATTATCCCAATCCGAGCGACTCCGCCTCTGTGACGTTCGAAGCCGTCTGCTGTTCCAAGTATGTTACCTGCTCCGCCCCGGATCTTTTGATCGCGCTTGGACACTCGCTAACATGGACATTCGCGCAGTGGATTCTCCGCGACCGACACCGTCAATGACATCCCCAGCTTCGGACCGGCTTGCACGAAACTCGTCTCCGAGACGCAGGGCGTCACGTCTGGGCAGACGACCACGACACTCACCGTCAGCGCGCACGCCGCGTGGCAGATTGAATGGATGGCCAGCGATGCACCAACCCTGACGCCCCAGCCGCCTTCCATGGAGCTTTGCTATGATGTCCAAATACCCACCTGGACGCCCGGCGCAGAAGCAACAGGCCGTAAGAAATGCAAAAGCTTGAAGGAGTCGCCGGACAAGCATCAGTACGACGGGCTGATATACGTTGCCATTGTGCTGCCAACCGTGATTGGCTTTTTACTCATTGTGGGATGCATATGTTGTTGCGTGTGCTACCGAAGAAAGAAGGATAGGCAAGGACGAGAGGCCGGGAGGCCGATTGAGTTGCCAGGTGATGAAATATCGCTGGAGCACTACAAATGATGCTCTCTATATTAGTAGTTATAATGGCTAGTTTTTAATGATAATACATGTACATATTCCAAGAGCATTCCATCGATCCCATTATATGACGAGTTCGAGTGAAAACAAGGATCAAGCGTCTTTCGCAGTCTGATGCGGATATGCAAAGTTGTTGACTCGCATTCCGTCCTGCGATAAGAGAGGCATGCCAAGCAGCGAAAGCTGACAGGCAGAGTAAGTAGCCTCAGCGCAAAAGAATCGTCTTGGGTAGAGAGGAGCAGACAACCGGATTAGTTTCAATTGTACTCCGTAGTACGCACGAACCATATTTTCTATTTGAGGAAATACAGAGGCATCTCAGCATCGGTCGCGTGCTCGTTGATTTTGGAGCAAACCACTTGTTGATGAGTTGTCTATACTCGGCAAATGATATGATGGGATTGCATTTGTATTCTATAAAATAAAGTCTCAGTAAGTCTAGAAGTACCTCTAGATTATGTATTTGTTTTGTTTGCCTAAAATGCACGAATTGGTTGTTATTTTGTATCTCTGGTGTCTCTATCAGCGGCATGTCAGTGCTGGTGAGATTATAGGCTCCCACTCCCACTGTACCAGCACCCACTACGCTAACTGCCACTAAAACCCGTACTGTACAGTAGACTGGGAATAGGAACCGCTTTTCACGTCGTCTTGTTTACAATTGATAACCGAATTGCCTTTTGCGCCTTTACTGGTATACAAAGTACTGCTCTCTGTAGTTGTCTTTCATGTTGTCGTCTGGCTACAGCATCAAGTGTGGCAACGCCCAGTGGTGAGCCGCGGTTTGCACCCAGTCCGAGCGGAAAGACGGAATCACGGCATGTAGGTAGCTTGTGGCACTAATAACAGCCTGACAGCCTCAAGCGGGGCCTTCAGCTAGAAGAAAACTACGAGCCCATTATTAATTTCAATGAATTAACAAAGCTGCCTATTTAAACATGTCCCAAGCACCTCGAGTCGATTTTCCAATGTCGATTCTATAAACTTGGCAAGTTGGTCATAGGTCTGCCTCTTCTCGGGCCTAGGCTCATGTAGACCGATACGTCCTCATCTTTGGTATAGGCTCGGTCGACTCTTTCCGCGAGACTGACTCTTGCAGAGACTTATAAAGACTCACCTATCCATGCTTGACCCACAGCCACGTTTTAGCCATGCAAAAGCGGCCGAGCCAAGTTCCGTTACAATGCCGGAGATATATCAATAAGGGACTGCTTAATGCACACTCGCCTAATTGATCTGTTCTTATCCCTGGTGGCGGTTCTATAGCTCCTGCTACTATCGGCCGAAAAATATTGTCAAAGCACGAAACCATCATCAGATTAATAACTGACTTACATCAGTTATTCTCTATTGCAAATTCTCTAGATAGCACAGTACTTTCGCTGCTGGCTAGTCCGTAATGACGCCTTTTCGCGGTGTTAAGTGGTGATGTGCCACACCTAGCTTTGCAACGCAAGTTAGTTATGATGCCATGATTAAAGACATGTAAGAAAGAAAGAAGTAGCTAATGGCAGCTATATAGGACCGCGTAATGAGTGCAGGAACAATTGACATCTATAATGTCCGTAGGAGAATATGGAGTTGAGTCAGACAAGAGACCTGCAAGTCTCAGCTCTGCGGAAACTCTAGGCGATTCCGACGAGAGAAGGCTTTCTCTAATTTAGCCTAGAGGGGACAGTGCGAGTCAAAACTAATTAGTTTTATATGAGCAAGTGCTTCTTAATCAACACTTCTCGAGTATAGCCAGGTGCTATGCCGAGCGTCATAACGTCGCATTTCGCATTTCGCAGGCAGTAAGGCCGGGCGGTCCAGTCTGTCTATGTAACGTGACCTTGTAGAATATTAATGATTCTCATGAATATTCAGTCGGTCATGGGCTTTGCACGCGGATTGCGTCTCCTGATTGCGGATACTTATGCACCAAATTTGAAGCCGATTCTGCTTCTCCAACGCCATAGCTTCTCCATAGGTTCATGAATTGCGAAGCATGACTATGTTGACTGACATGAAGCATGACATCAACGTCATTAATCCTGTTCAAGTTCCACCCTGCATGTTAAAAATCAATCTCAACAAGGTCTTCCACTCCTCTTTCTCGGAGTATATATACTCAAGGTACGTTCTACGCTGTTGAGTGTTTCCATCTCCATCTCCAGAGCATCCGACCTTGAGTAATCCTCTTACTCTACACATTACATTTATCTACCCTTCACAGTAACAATTTGACCACAATGAAAGCCAACGTCGCCGTTATCCTGACCGCAGGGCTGGCTGTTGCGCTTGCGTCCGCATCGATGAACAAGAGAATTATTTCGCCGGATGAGTCAACAGACAGCTACAAATTTACCGTCAGCATCCAAAATAGCAACCACAGTCACTTGTGCGGCGGAATGCTGCTGGACAGCACTACTGTGCTTACCGCGGCCCATTGCTTCAGCGCCGCAACCGATGAAGGTTATGTTGTGGCGGGAAAGAAGGTGGGTTTCCTTCCTCACCAAGAAATCACCTATCCCCAAGTTCTCTCAAGATTTTTCAGGCGCCTTTTGAGCTAATATTTTGAATTTCTAGCATTTGACCAAGGATGGGGGAGTTGTGGTCAAAATCTCCACGATTCAGCAGCCTGTACTTGGGAAGCCCAACTGGAAGCCCGCTGCCAAGACTGATAAGATCAACGACATCGGCATCATCAAGCTGGCCACTGCCATTGAAACGAGCAACGAAATCGAGTATGCGTCGCTTCCAAAATCCGCCGATGACCTCCCATCAAACTCTGAAGTAGTTGCCGTCGGTTGGTAAGTGTGCCCACTCCCACTCCTACCCACCTCGACAACCGTCCATTGGGGGTTATCTTTCCGCGAAACAAGATAAATGATTTAGTGAATTTATTTCACGCGAAGAAACACTGACAACTCTGTAGGGGAAATCCGGCCATCATGGAAAAAGGCGAAAAAGCCAAGCCCACTGAGAAGCGGGCTGAGGCCGCAATTCCTCTCCAGACAATGGACAAGTGCACAAAGAGCATCGGGTGGGACCTGGGGGATACAAAAACTCTGCTCTGCGCTGGCAAGGCCGGTAAGACTGTCTGCGAGGGCGATAGCGGTGGCCCCCTCATCGACGTCAAGTCCGGAACTCTAGTCGGCCTCGTCTCTCACAGCTTCGACGACGACCAAGGCCGCAAGTGCAACGGCCCCAGCATCTTCACCAAGGTCGGCAGCTACCTCGACTTTATCAACAACAACCTTGGGCAACGCGGCTACGCGGGCGGCGCGAGCCAGTGGTACAAGGACGACCTGAAGCTGGTGGATCTGAAGGGAGACCTGATCAGCGGCTGCTTGAATCACTACAATACCAAGGTCGGGGAATGTATTCAGCCCATCGACGCCAAGTTTGGTGCCGTGAATGGAGATCTTGGGGAGACGGCTGATGATGCGAAGTGGGATGCCTACTACGAGGAGACAGCCACATGCTACAGACTGCGGGACGGCTTGACGCAGTGCCCTACTTGTGTAAAAGATGCGAAGCTCGACTGAGCGCTGGATCAAGTCGTAAAGTGCGCCGATGAAAAGACAAAGAACTAAGTTCTACGGCGGGTAGGTAGCAGGGAGGCCTGGTGAACAACAGAGTACTGTAATTCCGACGGCGAGGTTGTTGAACGAGGCACGTGGCAACACTACATGTCGAGCCCTTTACAGTGCCAGTACAGAAATATAACAAAGTTTCATTCTGCTCCTCAATAGTTGCAGGAGGTTCTAGCTGCTATAAATCAACTCAATAATTTCATTAGACGAGATTCTTTGGTATCATGCTTTCCTACTTTTAGATCAGTCAGACGAGCCAGAACATCTACCTCAAGATTTCAGATTTAGTCACTAAACAGTCCAATCATCATACACGTTCCCTTTTTCGCTTCTTAGGCTTCTTCAATTCTTTTGAGTTTTCGAAAAATAGTCATTCAGCTGTGCCAGGTCTCCGAAAGGGATCTCCTTGCTCCATCGAAACGCCTTTCCGTATTGAATGCAATTCTTAGTTAGCCTTAGTGCAAAGAAATCGCCTGGCCCACTAAGGAGGTGACGCCAGGTAACTATATTAGTTTTAGTTATAATCCGTTATCCGTACGAGCCAGATTTCCTTTCCGAGTATACACCATCCGCATCCATCGCGTGCTCGTTGCTTTTCGAGCCACGAACCCCGGCGGGATACTAGCTTAGTCGCGTTGTGGCCGCGCCCGCTGTAGGAACTTTTGTACCGAGCCTTACTAGCGAGCCTCAATTCTGCATTCGAATTATCAGGTAGTGAAATTACCTAATGGGCGTCTTTAATCCGCAGCTCCCTGCACCTTCCCAGTTGACTCACAGTGGCCCGCATTTCCACAGCCTGTTTTGTCATAACCAATTTTTCACGGGTTTCAGTTCGCTAGAGACGGAATAGAGAGATGTAGTTTCTGTTCTTTCACGATCCCCTTTTCTCGTCATAATTTCGATGGACCTCTGCTCGGATCACCTGGCAGCGTCGTTGCCCCCGGCCGTTATTGGCGGGGTCGCCCTGTTGTCCGTGTCTGTGTTGGCTCTCTGCTCCGTTAGGCCTATGTATCGTAGATCTCACCGATCCGAGGTTCCATACCAAGACCAAGATGGATCTGCAACAGCCGAGTCGGAGGAAAAAGCGCAGACAGCAGGAAGAAATGCTAGCGCTTGCGCTCTACTCGTCAGCTCCGTCGGTCTTGCCGTCAGTGCCAATGGGGGGTTGACAACACTACCGCGGCTACGAGAATCGCGACTTGACAGAGAGACGGTGTATTTTATTCTCTTTGTTGGTTCAATCCAATTCCTCTCAGTTAGTTCATGCCTAACAACTTTTCAGGTTCTGATTTCGATTCAGGTGGCTTCCACCTACTCTGCCAATGCTTGCGCCGAGCGCTATAAATTGGCACGCACAACAGTACTGAGTTCCGCTCTCGCCGTCAGCTACGCTCTGTACGCTGCCTCTACTAATGCGGTTTCTCCTGATGAGCTGGCGAAAATTGGTCTTTTGGTAATGCTTGCCATTATACTATCATGTGTCCCAAGCAAACCCAACGTCTATTTGCATAATGTTGCCGTTGTGAGTCGCAACAGCGCCTCTCTCTTGTCATGGATCACCTTCTCGTATGGTTTTCTGCATCAAAAATCCACCGCTCGCCTCCCCGCAAAGCTCAGTCTGGGCCATGTCCCCGCTGTAGACTCTTCGTTTCGCACCGAGACTCTTCGTAAGCGATTTGGCCATGTCGGAGCAGGCGATAGAATCTGGATTCGCTTGCTTCGATTCTGCCAAGGTCCTCTTGTGCTCCAGTGGTCGTTTGTATTACTCAAGGCAATGGCGGAGTTTGGAAGCCGATACGCACTGTTCAACTTGCTTCAAGGAAAGGAAAACAATGATGCGCCGGGCAACAAGTCCAAACTCTGGAAATGGGTAGGTGCCATGCTTTTGGCCATGTTGTCGGGTTCAGTCGCAGATTCGTGGCTATACTGGGTTACTTCCGGTGTACTTCATTCGACGGTCGTATCGGCACTCGACACACTAGTAATCGGGAAAATGATGCGGAGAGAAAATATAAATGACTCAAAGGAGAAGCCCTATCAGTCTCCCAGTAGTGGAGAGATGTTTAGAGATACGTACGCAGGCAGCCTCTGCTTTCGAGCATCGCCCTTTCTAACACGTTTCCTAGATACTCTATTGCAAGAGCTGTTCTGGATAACTACCAGTTCCCTTTGGCTGCACTAAAAATCCTCCTCGACATTTCCTACCTTGCTCGCCTGCTAAGCGTGAGAAGCCTGCTAATTGGCAGCTTCTTCCCTGTCGCTACAACACTTCTCTCCAAGCGCTTGGCCCAACAGCACCAAGCACTTCAAAGGGGCCAAGTCGCGTCACAACGCACAAATACCAGATCTCTCATCGAAATGTTCCAGACGCTCCATCATATCCGTCTCTCATCACTAGAGCGCTTCTGGAATCGTCGGCTCCTCAATTCCATTGCAGACATGCGGCACCATCGCTGGGAGACGACCATCGCTCTTGAGAAGCTAAACTTCTTCTCCAATCTCGGTCCCATTCTTCTGGCGTCTGTCGCTATATCATTCCATGCACTCGAAAGCGGCCAACTGAGTCCTGCGGCGGCGTTTACAGCATTGAGCTTCTTTAGCAGCCTGCAAGGCATTTTCGCAGAGCTCCCCGCCAAAGCAGCGACACTTCACAAATCATGGATAAGCATTCAGGAGCTACAAAAGTTCATGGATCATCCGGACCAGATCAAATCAGCAGTCGTCACCGACCAGGTGACTTTGGAAGCCGCTTCTCTGGCGTGGCCAGGACAAACTGGCAGCGACAAACCATCATCCTTTGAGCTCACGAGTGTTGACCTCTGCTTTCCGAAATCCGAACTGAGTGTTATTGTAGGGCCGGTCGGGTCTGGCAAAAGCCTGTTGCTATCTGCGCTGCTAGACGAGGCTTCCATTACAAATGGGCGGCTCGGGAGACCCAGCGTTGGTGAAGCTGTTCAGGATGGCTTGGTACTGGGGTCGACTGCCTACGTTGCGCAGCCGCCGTGGATTGACAACTGCTCAATCAGAGACAACATCGTGTTTGGCTTTTCCTTTGATCAAGACCGCTATGACAGAGTTCTGCAAGCTTGTGCTCTCAACCAAGATCTTGAGTCCCTTGCAGGTGGCGACGCGACCATTGCAGGCGCCGGGGGGTCGTCCTTGAGTGGCGGCCAGAAGTGGCGCGTGGCCCTAGCAAGAGCATTCTACTCCCCAGCAGAACTTGTGATTCTTGAAGACGTTCTTGGAGCAGTTGATACACCGATAGCAAATTGGATCTGCAGGCATGCACTCACAGGCGATGTTGCGGCAGGGAGGACCATCATTCTTGCTACGCACCGTCCTGAGTTTTGTATTGAAGCGGCCCGATACATCGTCACCGTCGGAAATGGAACTGCGGTTGGCAAGTCCCAGATTCCGGATTATTCCAAGTTCAGTCCTCCCACAAATGTGTCCTCGGGTGTGCTTACTACCAAGGTCAAAGAAGATGCTGCTAAGCCTCCCAAAGACAAGAGTTACAAGGAGCCACAAAGCCAAACTGAAGCTGCCCGGACGACGACTCAAATCCTTATGCGTTACTTGAATGTATCCGGCAGACGACTTTATCTGTCCGGCGCTTTTATTACAATATGCTACCAATGCTTGAATGCGGCTCATTCGTGGTGGCTTACAAAGTGGACTTCGGATAGCAGCAGCGAGTCGACACAGCGCACAGCCGCCCTCTGGAATGTGTCACTGTATCTTGTAATCTCCATTGTCAATGTTGTGGCTCTCGCATCTCAAGCTCTTGTTTTCGCCACGGTCGGGATGGCTGCCTCGAGATCTATCTACGAGAGCCTGATTCAAAGAATCTTGACAGCCACTTTGTCCTGGATAGACTCGACTCCCTTTGGGCAGCTCTATCAGATCATTGATACGGATATGCATATCATCGATAACTTGATTGCACCTGCATTCAATGGCATCCTGGGCACAATCCTCAACCTTGGAACCATTATTGCCGTCAGGTCCGGTAGCCCAAAAACTTCACTCTTGACAACTTTACGCTGACCGAAAAATTGTAGTCTCTACTCCAATCGCTTCACAGCGATCAGTGCGGTTGCAATATTAGCGGTGTATGCGTACATAGGACCCAAGATGATCCAGTCGGGCAGAAGGTTGCGACCACTTCTCGGGCCAGCCTCTCATCCAGTCTCCGACCACACCAACGCCATGATTCTTGGACGAGCTACTATTCGCGCATTCGGCCGAGTTCCGCTCTTTATGGAGCGCTATTTTGACTTGGCCGACAATTCTTCCAAGATCGGGATACACATCCAAATCGGAAACTGCTGGACGCTCATACGGTCAGGCGCGCTAGGCTGCGCTTTTGTGGTCACAACAGCGGCAGCCATGGTCTACAACAACGTCGATGCGGCGACAGCTGGATTTACCATTACCTTGGCTCTTCAGATGAAAGGAACCTTGTCAAAGCTCTTGAGTCAGGTTTCTGCCATTCGCATGGGCATTACGGCCGCCGATCGCGTGATTGCCTTGACAGAGGTGCCGTCTGAGCCAGACACAGGAAGACGGATCGCGGACTGGCCATCCCACGGGACTGTAGAAATGAAAGGTGTCACAATGAAATATGGACCAGATTTACCACCGGCGCTCAAGGACGTGTCGTTTTCTGCAACGTCTCGGCAGCGCATTGGCATCGTTGGACGGACTGGTGCTGGAAAGTCTAGCCTCACTAACGCGCTTTTGCGATTTGTCCAAGTCACTGATGGGCAAATTCTCATTGACGGCGTAAATATTGGCGAAGTCTCTTTGCATCAGCTTCGCAAAACTGTCAGACTCATTCCCCAAGACCCAGTGCTTTTCTCCGGCACGCTCCGCGCCAACATTGATCCGTTCGCAGACAAGACGGATGAGCAAGTTCAATCCGTCCTGGAACGAGTGCGCCTCGTCCATGACGACCTAGCTCAGCCGTCGGAGAAGTCGCCAGCACTCAGCTTGGAGACAAATATTGAGTCTGGCGGCACCAATCTGTCGCACGGCCAGCGGCAGCTGATTTGCCTCGCGCGCGCCATATTGGCGCAGTGCCGCGTTCTTGTTCTTGATGAGGCCACGAGCGGAATGGACGAGGCTACCGACTCGGTCATTCAAGCAATTATCAGCGAAGAATTCTGCGATGCGACGGTGATTGTCGTTGCGCACAAGCTGCTGACGGTAGCCGGCTTTGACAAGATTGTCGTCATGAGCCAGGGCCAAGTTGTGGAATCGGGGTCTCCCGCAGAGCTGCTGGAAAAGACTGGCGTGTTTCGGGACATGGTTAATTGTAGCGGTGAGCAGGCCAAGATTGAGGCTGCGGCGAGAAAAGTATAGCATTTTGTAAGGATTGCGCTCAGACCTAGCTACCACCCGGCACACGCGATGGTTTGCCTAGGATACATACACATCAATACAAGAGTCTTGTGTAGGAGTTGCCTTTGCGGTTTCAGCGTCAATATGAGAGTCAACTAGTGGTAACTCGTAAAAACTGTCAATAGCCTTGATTGGCATCTACCTAGTCTGAATTAATAGCTGCTCGGCAGCCAGTTGACTAGCAGCTAGTTATTGGTTGCTGATAAACCGGCGACTCGACATGTTCTGCTACGCCCTCAGACTACCCGTCGCTATATCGACAACAGCGCTCTCCACATAGACAGCGCTTGTTTAGACCCGACCAGTAGCTTTCCGAATAGTCGACCGTAATCTCGCTGCCGGCTGCTATCCCTTTGCTTACCAATATTATACGCTCAGTGCTTAACCAAACAAAGTGCTGAAACTGAGCGTTTGGGTTGCAGCTGTGGTTGATAAAGCGCGTAAAGTTTCCCTGTCTTCCTTGCCATATTTGATATGATCGTCCCTCAGTCAGACATTTCATGACATCCAAATCCTCAATATCTTTCGTGACAAGCCCAACAAACTCTCCAATAGCTCCACCTCGCTGTATTGGCGTCAATGCCTGCAGTCCATTGTTCCGACCGTCTAGTGTCCGGAATACCTGCACCATAGCCGGCTGACGTGGTCCACTGAATAGCGACGGGAAGCAGTAGCACTGATTGTTTGTAGGCTCATTCGATTGTGTCTGACCACACACACGACACTCTGCTATCGGTGCTGCAACGGTGGTTGGTGAGATATAGCGCGGGTCGTCTCCATTCCATGTCTGCGTGTCGACTATGGCTTCGTTCAAGTGTTCAAAGGAAAAGAAGGGGTCTGATTCAACATAGGTATGCCGCAGAGGCACCGGCTCGGAGCCATCCAAAGAGACCACCCAATCATGCGGATGGCCTGTGAAGAGACGATCGGTGCTTTCACCGATACAGGCTAGTAATTTGCGCCATTGAGGATGTAGAGTATCCGCTGCAACCTCAATCCGTAGCTTCAGGCGTCTCAGGGTATCGAACCCTTTTTGATCGAGCCCGATGCGATATTTGGCGAGGCGGTAAAGTCCCAGTCCTGAAAAGACCAGGGCCGCCCATCCAGCGGCATCTTTAATATCCCTGTAGCCTTTCCAGATCGACATCTTGTTCCGTAACTCCCTCTCTGACCATTTGAAATCCTGGCACGCCTCCATGAATGCCGTCTTTCGACATTTGGCCGAAGACTTAGACGGGCTATTGACAGCAAGGTATTCGACGTAGCTATCGAAGTTCTCTATCCATCGCGCCTGCACGAGAACTTCGAAAGACCGATATGTTCGACTTGCCTGGGTAACTTTGCGGCAGACGATGTTACTGTGGCTGAAGAAATCGATAACGTTGTTTGAAGTGGCAGTAACTGGGTAGATGGTCGTGTCGGCGGACGACAGAGCCTCGAGGCTCACAGAGGAGACGGCGTTGTTCTCCACATGTGTATTATTGTCCGAGACGGACGTGAGAAGTGCTTGCCCTGCTTGAATTTGCGGCTCGAGAATGACGCCGCCGTGGACCTGCTCCCAAAGAGAGGTGATAAACTTGGTCAAGGATGGCTGCTCTAGGACCGAGTTCAAATGGGTTTTGGCTCTCTTGGGAAAGCTATAGGTCGTAACTTCCATCTGGCGATGTGTATCAATGACGTCATAGTCGAACGTGGGACGAAGACCGCTGACCATCGTACGGGAGCCCTTCTGGCCTGTAAAGGACCTGCGTGGGCTAGAGGGAGTTTCGGCCAAATTGTCTGCGAGGGGGGGGCCATCATTCTGGGCGCAAGGATGACCGCCCTGGCTGGTGGCCAACTCGGGCGAAGGACTGGGGGTTGATCGGGCAGCCAGAATGTCAGACAGGTCGAGGGATCGCTATGCGTAGCCATTAATTAGCAAGATAATATACTGTGGGTTATGTCGTTAAAGCTTACCGATGCAATGAGAGACCCTTTGCCACTTATTACACCTCCTTCGTAGACGAAGGCCTCCCAGCGCAGCACTGGAGTGCTGAATTGTTCTAGACGAGAGGAGTCCAGTAATTTCTCAGCTAGTTGATCCAGTATTCCATCAATGAGACCCTGGCGTAAACGGTCTAATTTGGTAGAGGCGTCCATGATAATACAGATGCTGGTTGGTAACTGCTTTTCGAGGTAGTCTCAACAGCGGAACAGACGGACACTTTATGAATGTATAAGACTTAATCCACATCAATCAAAGTGTGGTTCCATATGTTTACTGAGAATGCCCGGGCAGTTGAACTCAAAGAAATGGGGCGATTTAAATGGTCCTGATTCGTTCTTCTGGTGGCGTCTAGATAGAGAGATCCATCTACGGAGTATTGAGGCCAGAGATCGAAATGACAGCGACCGCGGGGCGTCTCCTAGTGAGGACTCCCTCTTGGCACTGGCTACTCTTATTACAACTGAGGCAATCGATAGGATCAAGGCAAGGCTCTAGGAAACACGCAGTGGGCGCCTTTTGCCCGACTATATTTCACGGGCTTTAAATAATAGTTATATACATACGTATATACACATCTATTGGCGTTAATTGTGGGCGGCTGGCTCCATGCTATCGCGACACCCGTTGTGCCTACCCACACACCCACTTCGATTTGTTGTATAAATGCAGAGACAACCTCTTCTATTCATAGGGCGCTTCCTGTATGAAATATTGGCCATAGGGTTCCCAAACCTATACAGCCACTATGGTGAGTTCCAGCAGCTCTAGTCAACTGCGACTGGAGCCAAAAGCTTCTCGAGCGTCCTATTCGTACGACACGGCATCTGGATGGCGACGATGGAGGATACTACGACCAGGCAGAGGAATGTACCACGATGTTAAAAGAAGGATCTCGTACTACTGGAGTGATATCACGGACGCCTTTACATATCGCACCATTGCAAGCACTGTGCGGATGTATTTTGTCAAGTACGTGATCTCTACCGGTCCATTGGTGGTCGCCCCGTACTAAACAGCTCTTGACAGTCTCCTTCCCGCCATAGCGTACACGCTCGACATGTATCGTCGCACCGGCAAGTTCTTTGGCATAAACGAAAGCCTGTTCTCCTCTGCTCTGGCGGCTGTGGTGTTCAGCATTCTAAGCGCCCAGCCGCTTACCATCGTTGGCGTGACCGGTCTCATTTCCCTCTTCAACTTTACCATCTACGATATCATTCAAATTTATGATGGCTCCATCTATCCTCAATTCATGGCTTGGACGGGAATTTGGGCTGCCATCTTTCACTGGCTTGTTGCGATATTCAATGGATGCGACTACATGCGCTATGTCACCGACTTCTCCAGCGAGTCTTTCGGCCTATACGTTGGCATCATTTACATCAGTGGGTCTGCCCTCAGCATTGAAAGGGACGCAAAAGTACTAAATTGTGAGTAGTCAAGGGTGTAGAAGAACTTGTCAACGAATTTGACAATGGAAATGCTGCTGGCTTCCTGGCCTGCATCATTGGCATACTCTACTTCGCAAGCGTGTATGCGCTAGAGAAGGTTGGCTCCAGTACAATGTGGAAGGAACAATTTCGCGGAGTACTCGCCGACTATTCATACGTTGTATGTGTCTGGTAGTCCTGACGATTCATGTCTTTCTTCTTCTTATACTGACTGATCTGGAGTTTTGCACTGTCTTCTGGGTTGGCTTCTCTCATATACCCGGCCATATCCGAGATTCGAACATCGGACGAGTTCCGGTGACGAAGGCTTTCTATCCAACACAATCCAGAAGCTGGGTAATTGACTTTTGGACACTCAATGTGAAATGGGTTTTCGTGGCCATGCCCTTTGGCTTCTTGCTCATGCTGCTTTTCTACTATGACCATGTATGGCAGTCATGCTACCCTTGCGAAGAGACGTAAAATACTAACCAGACTTGCAGAACGTGAGCAGTATCACTGCGCAGGCCCGTCAGTACCCTTTGAAGAAGCCCGGTGGGTTCCACTGGGACTTTTTTCTGCTCGGCTGCACTACATTTGTAGCTGCCATCCTCGGTCTTCCGATGCCCAACGGACTAGTGCCGCAGGTGAGTACCCTTTTCTGATATCTTTGTCGATCCTAATTGCTAAATGTTTCGTGAGGCGCCTGTTCATACAGACTCTTTGACTATCTATAAAACGGATTTGAAGATTGTCGCCACATCCGAGGGGGAAGACACGGAGATCCGCCGACCAGTTGTGACGGCTCTGGCGGTCGTCGAGCAGCGTATCAGCCATCTACTGATGGGGCTGGCGTTGATCGGCACTATGACTGGTCCTCTGTTGACAGTTCTACACACGATGCCATCAGCAGTGTTTGCCGGCGTATTCTTTGTTGTCGGGGTATGTAAACCTATCCTCTGTGCTGATGATCAGGTGGCTAATAAGCTTGGTGCAGTGGGGTTCAATCGAGTCAAACGGGATTCTTCATAAGTTTCTGTATTTGCAAGCCGAGAAGCGCTTCTTCCAGCGCGACGAGCCGATCCTGCATGTGCGCAGGCGCAAAATCTTTCTCTACATCGGCATACAGTTCCTTGGCGTCGCCGCATGTGTGGCTATTTCGCATACCCTTGCGGCAATTGGCTTTCCCTTGTTGATCATCATTCTCATCCCACTTAGGATTATGCTCGTACCCAGGTGGTTCACCCTCGAGGAGCTTCAGATCCTGGATGATTTTACCGCAACAAACAAGATGGTTCTAGCCAGTTTGGGTGGCAGGCCTGCGTTGCCGGAAGAGACCAAAGAAGAGGATTGGGGTTTAGAACGGAGGCGGAGCGAAGAACGGCATGGCGTTGCCAGGCAGCGAGCAGGAAGCCTCCACAGAGAAGGGTTACTGGCCTATTGTTGAGCCGTTCGTGGAGTTGGAGGATCTAGTGCATGAGAAGAGCTCACCTCACCCGGCGCTGGATCTGGAACGGTTGAGTGCCATGATTCAGGCTTTTCTAATTGGCACTTCATGTGCAAGTTGGTCGCCGATAGTATGCCTGCACTATATGCGCTTGCAAGTTTGCTTGTTCGGTTACTTAGATAGAATTGAAATTGTATGTTATGAGCTTGCGCTGCCTCGACTCACTAGTGATGTGACTCTTAACTGCCTGCAGATGAACGTCGTCGCATCATCTGCGATCATGGTGGTATCGGTAAGGCTGCTCTTGGAAAATCATGGCCTAATCTTGACCTCAGCAGCAAGAGCACCAACGATCAGCACGGAGTTTGAGCGAGCGCGTCCGACGCCGTGCAGCTAGTGCGAGACGTAGTGTGACGCAAGAGAGCGAGAAACTGTTATGTCAGAACTTTTCTGGAAGCTGCCGAGCCCTAAAGCAGCTGATGCAAGTCCCCCCGAGGTATACTAGGGAACATCGACTGTAGGTAGAAAAAATGCTAGCTCTTTGTAGTATCAAAATCATGATTCGTGGAGCAAACAGGTGCACCAGTTGGCTAAGTGGTGTGCTAAGCTTGTGGTCGTGATGCATTTGTCCGGCACAGGGTAATTCTCAACCGTTCCCGTAGAGGCAAGGCGGTGGCAGGACCTGCGGCCTTGGGTCGTCAACCGAAGCGACATCGGTGTCGAGGCACACATACCAGCAAGAGGTTTCGTCAGCCTCGATAGCATTGCGCGGAACTCGACGGCGCAGCGGGCACAACTTGGCTTTACCACAGGCCAGGATCAAGTGGTAGACTCTCCTCCTTGGGCGGCGGCGTCAGGGAAAGAGAGTAACCGATCAGGTAAATTTTGGTTCGCGATGTCATATCGACGTGGTATTGAGTCGTATGGCGTGGGAGAGCGCTGATGAGTATGGAGGTTTTCTGCGTAATTGCTACAATTCTGACCACGCCTGAGAAGTTGCCTGGCAGCGACAAGGGATTGGGTTTGGCAAGCCGAAAAAGAAGCTACTTTTCTTTGCCCTTTCTCAGTTTGAAGAGGCCGCGCCTCTCAAGCCTGGCATGGAGGAAGTATGCAATATCAACCTTTACTTTGTGGGTGCGAATCTACAATGCCGGCAGCATGTGGCGGCCCCCATGTTCGTGTTTGCTGGCGCGAGGCATGCTTTGCGACGCTCGGAAACGCGATGGTGAAGGGCAGAAAGTGGGCGCCAGGCGCGAAGCGATGATCGAACGGTGGCCCAGCACTTGAGACCAGCGATTGCGAGCTTACAAAGAGCTTCTGAGCGTCATTGAAACTATGATCAGCACACGAGAAGTGATTATGGCCAAAGATATGCTTGACTTAGCTGATGTTGAGCATGCTCTCCGCAGATTCTCGAGTAAGGAAGCTATTTGCAGTCATCTTACTCGGGCACGACACCAGAGGCAAGTGCCACGAGGGCCGACTCTTCAGGCGCTTCCGAGGCCTCTGGATAGTCATATAATCATCTGCTACGCATCAAATTTCAACATTTGCAACATTTGCAACAGAAAGAATTGAGGCAAACACTTGCTGCGCCATAGTTGTGTTGCCCCACTGTGGCGTCGCCCCCGTCCTCCCGCCCGTGCAGCCCCGCGAAGAAAATCCAGGAGCAACCTCGACAACTCTCTTCCCAGCGCTCTCTAGCGTTTCACTCATTACGCAGAGGAAGCCGCTTCTTGCGAGGGACCGACGAATTCAGCGCTCATCAGATCCATCCACGATTTTAATGCATCACATCACACTCTTTGCCACGAACCACGACCTGACGACGATTACGATTTACGAAACCACTACGGCTGTTTGTTTGCGCCGCGTAGACAAGCCGCACCTGAAACCCTCACGAATCTGAAAATACTTCCACGCTCACCCCATCCATTCGACATGGCTATCGAGGCTCCTCGCCAATACGTGCCTTTGACTTGCCACGGGCACTCTCGCCCTGTGCCGCACATTGGTTTCTCCAACCTGGAAAAGGAGGAGACATACTACCTAATTTCTGCCTGCAAAGGTAAGTACCCAACACTGCGCTAATTGTCGGTTCTGACAATATCAGATGGAAACCCCATGCTTCGTGATGGCGTCACTGGAGATTGGTGAGTCGCATAATGCTGGGTTCATCAACCAAGCTAATGAAGCAGGATTGGTACATTCATCGGCCACAAGGGAGCTGTTTGGCAGGCTAGACTTAGCCCCGACGCGTCCAACGCAGCTACGGCATCGGCAGATTTCACCGCGTGCGTTCTCCAATCCGAATCCAAGTACTGTTGCTGACAAGTCTGCAGCAAGATCTGGGACACCCACACCGGCGAGATACTCTACACTCTTCAGCACGACCACATTGTTCGAGCCGTTGCATACCCTCCCGATAACTCCGACCTCGTTGCCACTGGAGGTATGGAAAAGAAGCTACGAGTCTTTGACCTTTCAGAGCTTGGCACCACCAGCCCTGGCTCTGCCGTGACAATCCCGGCCTCGGCTGGCTTTGAGATTGGCGAAGGTATCCATACCGACTCGATCAAGTTCATTTGCTGGACCCAGGACCCCAACGTCGTTATCACCGCCTCTGGCAAGACGCTTCGATGGCTTGATCTGCCAAGCCGCGCCTGCATCCATCACAAGGTCCTCGACGGCGAGATCAAGTCGTGCGAGATGATCTCTCTTTGCCCAAGTGTCGCGTCGCCCACCGATATTGGAGGAGGTAAGCCAGTGCTTGCTGTTGCAGCTGGCAAGACGGCCTATTTCTGGGGCGAGGAGCGAGCCATGACTGAGCTTAAGCGCATCACTCTTCCAAACTCGATTGCCAGCGTTGCGCTTGATATCAAGGGACGCAAGCTGGTCGTCGGCGAAGAACCTGGTACTTGGGCTAAGGTGATTCGCTACGATGACGAGGTGGAACTCGACACCCACAAGGGTCACCATGGCCCCATTTGGTCTATTGCCTTTTCGCCCGATGGCAAACTGTACGCGACGGGCTCCGAGGACGGCACGATTAAGATGTGGAAGAACTGCGACGGCTTCTATGGACTCTGGCGTGGTGTCGGCACGGAACGCTCAGGAGAATAGAGACTTTCTGAGAAGGGCAGCCACCACTCCTCAAACATTGAGAGCAACTGCGTACGCAGCCGCAACTTTACGCCTAGAAGCAGTCGCGAATCAGACGTTAGCTTTGAGATGCCGGCTGACACACCCGACAGCTCGTTGGCGACGACTAAAAGTGATGATTGCCAGTCGCCTTCGAGTCAGCACTCGGCCTCGTCGAGCCAAGGCTAGGGCTCGTTCGACACACCGAGCGCAAATGTACTTATACAATGAAAAGATACATGTTAGATTAGAGCGCTAGATAGCTAGAAGCGGCCCAGAGCGTGTAATATATTATACTTGCTATATGCTAGAAAGAGGACACATGATACAAGCACTTTTGCCATTCGCCATTTACTTTCCGACTTCTGCGTACTTTGCATTGTACTTTACAAAGATTGTTGTGCATATTTTTCGGATACAGAGACTTTCTTGTAGCCTTTCATTTGGTCAGATGAATTCAGCTGCTCAAATGTAACTGCGGTTGGAAAATTGCCCATTTCTCTATGCTCTGACTTGTATGATTCCCCCAATGCTCAGCATTGCAGTCCATCTATCCTGTTTGCCTGCCTAGCTTCCGCGGTACGTCGTATACGAAAACGGGCTCAGCAGCAGGGGCACGTGGTAGTTCTGGCCAGGGTCAACGCCAAACACGACGACGGCCTCGGGAAAAAAGGTATTGTTGCCGCCGCCAAAGTACGGCTCCGTGTCAAACGTCAGCCGCCACTGCGACTTGCACTCAATGGCCCGGAGCGTCTCGGCCAGAGACGACTTTTCGCCCTGCGCGGGCTCCCAGAGCTTGATGCGGCCGTCGGCGTCGGTGACGGAGGTGTAGGTGTGGGCTGCAGAGTTGGGCTGGCCCTTGGTCTCGGCGCCCTCGAGGCGCACTGTGATGTTGGGCGCGGGCCGGCCGGCGGTGGTGTCGAGGACGTGGCAGGTGATGAGGTCAGACTGTGTTGCCATGGTCGATGGTGGTGGGTGAGTAAAGTGTAGGAGATGTAATAGAACTTGCCAAGGATACATTTGAAGAAAGAAATCCAATGTATCAAGGCACAGATGTTCATGGGGAATGGAGGTTGATTTTAAGTTTACTGGCATCGGCAGTGGCACGTCTCCCCAACGTTGCGTCCGGCGGGAACCGGCCGGTACACCAGGTATCGTCACTACAACAGCATAACTTCAGGCTTGTTAAGCCGCGATTATCTTGCAAGGTAAACCTTGTCGTTGTCTTGGAGTATGGAATTTC
The DNA here is from genome assembly GCA_030780425.1 of Beauveria varroae. Classification (NCBI taxonomy): domain Eukaryota; kingdom Fungi; phylum Ascomycota; class Sordariomycetes; order Hypocreales; family Cordycipitaceae; genus Beauveria; species Beauveria varroae. Next base: position 100,832 of record JAPFUP010000108.1, read on the forward strand.
TCTTGGACAATTTCACATCCAGGGTAAGCACATGATGCGGACTTGGCCGGGTATGCTTGAGCACAATCATATATGTCGAATCGCTTTGCCCCATGATCGATGCATTACAAGGCTTGGACTTTGAGTGTTTGAGCAATTTTTCCAGTTTTGCCAAGTCCTGAATATATGGCGCGGCCAAGAGCCATTGACGACTGGGTTAGGATGTTTCAGCTGCTGAGCCGCTGCCGCTACCGCGGCAGCAACCTGGAGGGCTATTCCTGACCTGAATTTCGGATCTACGGGGAATAAATACCATTACTTTTTTCATGGAAAACGCCACTGCCGGAGTCTTCAAAAAATTATGCAGCAATAGATTCCTCATTCGCAAGCCAGTCCATAGCCCAATCAATTTTGATGGCCGTTCGCGTACAAGGATTACGTATCAACGGAATCCGCCTTTGCAAGATGAATGCTAAAACGGGCAACTCGAACATCCCGTAAGTGACAGCTTGACCATTTGCTCAGGGTACCGACTCACCGATGCGATATGCCGTTTCTTTTTTTTACACTGTACGGAATCTTGCTATGCTCGTTGGCACCTGCAGTTTGACCTAAGTTTCATCGCTTTCCAAGCCAAGGTTCTGCGCCCAAAGCAGTCCTTGTTCTTTTCGCTTGATCATTCTAATTCTAGCTCGGAACCTGGACAATCAGTGGCGCACGGATAGGTGGGATCTTGACGTTTCTGTGCCTGGAAATAGGGCCATGTGCCGTCCCCCCACCACCTTATGTAGTGGGTTCGTGGGTGCTTGAACTGACACCACCCCGCACTGGGAGGGGGAGCACATGTAATGCGTGATGCCAGTGTTCAGCCGATGACATACATCAAGCAGCAAGGGTCAAAGCAGTTTATTTCTGCCACAATAAAGCAAGCAAGGTGCTAAAACACGAGGACCGGGCAGTAAGTCGTGGAAGTGGTCATATTTCCACCGTGTTGCCTGTGATAATGGGCACCCACTTGGCAGCAGTCTGTTACTGCGCGGGTTGACCAAGCACGACATTGAAGAAATACTGGGCATATGACGAAAGAGCGCGAGGATTAGATTGACCGCAACTCTGCAAGCGTTTGGTTATCTTGTGCAATCGCTGCCATGGAAAGGGCTCCAGTATCAACGAGGCGCTCTAAATTTCGCTGTAGTCAGCAGAGAATCTGGCTCGCTTAATCAAACAGGTCACTACTTCCCCGCCAGACCTTAACAAACCTACCGATGGCTATTTCAAACTCGCTTACTAGTTTTGGTGGATCATAATTCTGTATTAATAGTAATAAGATACTGATACTATATTGAGTATGCAAGGCCTCCAATGCAAGGCCTCCAATGCAAGGCCTCCAATGCGAGCCGCCAAAGTCAATGCAGGGCCACGTAAGTTCCCTTAGAGGGAATCCTTATTTGTGCCAAAGGCGGGGCAAAGGATTCAGCTACCGTGGTGATGGGAAGGGTTTGGTGACGAAATCAACGTATCTTCCAAAAACAGAAGTCCATTTTCCCAAACAGGCCCGACCCCTAGAAAAAAAAAAAGTTTCGCGAACTACATAACCCTGATTATAAGAATACGCGCTCTCGTATTCAATACATATCCTTTTTAAAGCACAATCTCAAGCAGATATCTCATCATTTGAGATATCGCTATAATTGGTGTTATGCTATAAAGTAATAATATTATCGAGAGCTGTAGAAAACACTATCAATGCCAAATAGTGCGGCTTACAAAGCGCTGGTCAAGAGCACTGTAGTGCGCGTCGCAGAGGGCTACCTAGTTTTTAGTTGTGCAGAGCCTCAGTACCCCACCCTTAAAGTCGGGCTCCCTGATTTTACTTACTGCTTACCTAATAACAAAATCATGGCTTTTTTATGTAGAAGACATGTCAACTTCGTCGCCCGCAGTTCATTAGTGCATCTTGAACTCCTCGTTCCCTAAACACCTGCGTTCTGGTCCGTTTTCCAAGTCTGTCCTCCCCCCCCCCCCCATATTAAAGTAACAGGGGTACAAGAAATGAAGCTTAAACTACAGGAAGTCGATTTTGCAGATGGTGAAGAGATTGCAATCCAACAAGCTATTGCTTTGTCCTATAACGAACTTGACAAAGCCTTTCACCCCAATCTGTCATTTGATGATGCCGTAGCGACATCTAAAGAAAGATGGCTGAGCGTTTATGGGTTTGCACCGTGGCAGCACAAAAAGGTCGTTGACTTGGATAATGGCAAAATTGTTGCTTTCTCGCGATGGACTGTAGATGAGGAGTATCTTAGCTTTCTCCCTTCCCGCACAGGTCAGTTTCGTCCATTCCTAATACACCGGTATAGGCCGACTAAGTAGAAGCAGGTGTACCTGAAGGAACAGCTATTCCATCTAGGCAGAGGCCCTCATCTCTCGACATGGATTTTGTAGCGAAGTACGGCGAGCAATCTAGTTCAATATCAGAACGGTGCATCCAAGGCCGTCCAAGCATATGTGCGTTTCTTTAAGAAAGGTTTGTGCACTTTTTTTGGTCTCTGAATCCGGCACTTTGCTCTCTAACAGTTGCGACTTTCGTGCAATTCATATGCTAAACGTTGGCCATGATTGGAGTGACTTTGCTACTCGCGGTTGTTTACGGCGCCTCTTCGACTGTCCTAGCGTGTCCAAGATTGTTCCTAGATGTGCGTTCTCCTTCGGTACTCCAAGCGCGACAACAGAATGCATGGGTTTGCACCTCCACCTACAGTGCGGTAGGGGCCATTGAAATCCAGCCGCACATTATACAACATGCTTGTGCGGGTGAATATTGCAGTTACACCGACGCTTGTTTCTCAGCGGGGAGAGGCATCGCCGTCATAACGACAGCAGAGATTATCGGCAATCTACTATCGAGGGCTTATCATGGACAAGACACAGTGATCAACACTACAGTCAGCCTTTTCGAAGAGCGTGAGACTTCAGGGAAAGGTATTGGTCTATTTGGGAAGCGTGATATAAAACGAGGTGAATTGATTCTCTCAGAGCAGCCTTCGCTTCTAGTACATTTGAATGCCGTGGCAGGCACTGCGGAGATAGAACGGCTGGGAATGCAACGTGCTGCAGTCACCGCTCTTCCACCCAAAACAAGTGCGCAAATACTGGCTTTGATGGGTAAAGGCGGAGAAGATGACATTGAGGCTAAGCTTAAAGTCAATGCTTTCGCAGTCTCGCTAGAGAATAAAGAAGAACACCTCGGTATCTTCATTCAGTCTTCAGTGAGTACCCGCCGAGATTCGCAAGAAGTAGTTGCTAAATAGCATTTAGAGATTCAATCATGCATGTAGGCCAAAGTGAGATTCAAAAGGTCTTTTGACTAGACGTTATATCGTAACTAACATTTAGCAAAGCTGCTTCTATAAGTTTGACACCCTCACCACGACCCAAAAGATTCACGCCCTCAGAAACATACAGCGGGCGAGAGCTCACGATTTCTTGTACGACAAAATTCTTTTTGGAAACTTCACTATGAATATTCGGCTTATTCATTTACAGATTCCTACACTCGCGATCCAAGAACGGCGCCAGGCGATTCAACCCTGGGGCTTCAACTGTTCCTGCACAGCCTGCACGCTGCCGCTTGAAGAAAGGCAAGCTTCTGACGCAAGGATTGGGCTAATCTATAAATACACTCAAGCATTGAATGACTGCTTGAACCAGAGTCGTGGCACGCCAGAGATGGCAGAAGCTTTGATCGAGCTATACCAGAAGGAGGGCCTTGCTTCTCAGGTCGCGGAGGGATACCGACTAGCAGCTTATGCGTATAATGCTGCGGGATATAAGGAAAATGCTATTGAAATGGCGAAAATGGCTATGGAATATGGCTTATATACATGGAAGGATTCTGTAAAACTGCAAGATACTTCACTGTTGATGTCAGACCCTGAAGGCCATTGGGCTTGGAAACGGAGAGTATAACTATAATGCCAGAGATGATTGATTTTGACTGCCAATAAATTACAAAATAACTTAATTATGAAACTAATGCCAAGTAAGCTTTCAAGTATCATTACTGTCAGAGTTAGCCAAAATTTGTTAATAATCATTGATCCTGAAGGCCCTGCCCCGAGGATTGGAGTTGACCTGAGGCGATCCTCCTTAGGCTGTACGGGAAGGGCAGAGAGCTCGCTTATAATTCTGTACGTAACCATGCATGCCTACACGCTGTTCAACGTTCAGGAGCTGAACGACGCCGTTGCAATTCACTCAGGTATGCATCCGCGCTCTGCAGGACCTTAACAAGCACAAGCTGCACCGTCCGTCGGGCGTTCTCGAGGTCTGCGGCTGTCTTGCGCCGCAGTCCAAATCTGCCGGGCAAATATTGCTGGCGCATTTCTCTGCATACAAATTCTTGTCCTCGCCTATGCTGGCCAAGTGTCGCCCCAATAACTTCTTTATTGAGCATAAAGATTCCGAGGCGACCGTTTTAACTGTTCGCTCCACGTTTTTGAGCCTAAACGACTGTCCGTCTCTAAGCTTCTTTGCAAGGCCGACTCAATGCATCTCGGGCAGACTTCCGGGTTCGACTCGAGCGCTTTCGCCCTCATGCCGTTCTTGGAACATGCCGGAACATCTTGCTGCGCATACGTGAGTCTTGTCGACGCGGATGAGCTGCGTGAGGTTTGGCCGCTGCTGAAACTAGTTTTTAACGAGGAAAGACCAAACCTACAGTTCGTGGTTGGCCATCATGCGGCGTCTCAAGGGAGAGTGCAGGTATTCTTGTGGCTTTATCCTTTCCACGCCGCCGCCATGCGCGGCCTCTGAGGCGTCGCGCAGCGACAGGTCCTGATTCGAAATGGGGGGATATCCCCCATGAAATTCGCGACAATGAAGGACAGAGATCGGCATGAAGGTGTCCACCAACCGTCAATACCTTGTTTGCATTGCGGAAGACTTTTCAGCCGACATGATAATTTGCGAGAACATTGCCGAAGGCGACACGAAGGGTAGATAATGGTATTAAAGGTGGCCATACAGATAGACCTAGCAAGAATCTGTTACAAATAAACAAGGCGCCCGGCCGGACGTCCGCAGCCAGGCTAGTGACGCAGCTATACCAGATGCCCGATTGGGGTATGGTCACATACCTGCGCGACCTGATCAAGGTGATCGATATGCTCAACAGCGCAAACTAGAATATATATATCTATTGATTTGATTGAGAAGCAACTATGCTGCCTACCCTGATGCCAATGATAGATACATCCTATTGTAGGTTTAACGTCCAGCTGCCATGGAAGCACGATGCAGGCGAGCCTTTTGTGTTTCACCAACAGAGTAGGAGCGAAGGCTCTGTCGCGTGAAATGGTTCAGCAAGAATGTACTTATAGTTACGTATGCGTTGCAAAGACTCTTGGTAATAGTAGTCCATTACACATGGCGAAGAAAAGATTCATGTACTTGGACCGTACATGAATTTCGCACCTGCAGCTTCATATCAGTGGCCAAAGGCTGCTTCAGGCAAGCTTGAATCTCGCCCCTAAAGAGCAATGCGTTGCTCCGCCACCATTGGTTGAGAGTAACTCAATTTTTTGTTTAATAGTGTCCAACTAGACTAAACGGAGGTTGTCGCGACGTGCTATGCGATATCTCTATCCCGCGGTTACGCTATAATCGGACGCAAGACCTCGGTTAGTACAAGGCTAGTGACTTAAGATAGGATAACAGAAGTATTGGAGTATGGGAATACGGGAATACGAAAGTACATATAGCCCCAAGCAATTTGATACAGTACGCGCCGCTACCCTGGACGACTTATCAAGTCTGGAACTATTCTCGATCAAGCTCCAAAATTGGTACCAAGAGACCTGTTATAAACGTACGCTTGTTTAGTCATATAATACGCTGCCAAGTCATGCAAGCTATCGACTTAGTCAAGTAGCGTAGGCAGTCTCTCCGAGCCTGGCTCACCCCTTGACACCTATTTTTCTCTAGTCTACAGCTTAACTAAGAAGGTTTAGCGTTTCCTGACGCCATTCCGTCACTTAGAGCTTTAGGGTCATGCGTCTCCAACGATTCATCGCTCGGATGATGAACTAGCGTAAATAAGAACCGTTCGCTATAAACTATTACCCCTTCGATTTTATTAATATTACCATATATTATATATAGACACTTTTAAACACGCACTATAACTTTTACTATACTATTAGACGACGATATAAAGTAATTACTAAGCAAACTTAGCCTAAGTAATATACGTTAACTTATCATAGCCTTATAGGGTAGTCTCATCGCCTACTTATACTAGGCTAAGAAGTAATATTAGCTAGAATGTTTAGTTATATCTCTGCCCGGCATCAGGCGAGAGCCCGAATCTGAACCCCGTCCGCTCCTGACAACGTGCAGATGACACCCAATAACCCAACTGACCCATCCTCGCTCCGCCTTTCAGGTGCCCCCTGCTCAAAACCCAGTATTCCAACCACCAACTTTCTCACGCTCGGCCATTCCCCGAGCTTGACGTTGTCCCCGGAAATTCCAGGACCCAGCTTTTTGAGCCTTATTGCCTAATTAGGCAGAATGCAGCGATATCAGAGCCCCGTCGTCCTCCGAGCCCCAGTCGTGAATCTGTGTTCAGTCGCCCCAGACCGATCAAGTTGCAGTAGCCTCCTCCCTCAACACCCGAGCTCCAGCCGGCGGCTAAGATCCTTATCAAAAACCTTGAGATGCAGCTGCGAATGGTAGAGGGCTTTGTCCAGGCCAAAATCGCCTTGACAAATCTGGCACTACACCCCTAACGTCCAGCATTCTTGACAACACGAAAGTTTTTGCGCAAGCCGTGAACGATGAAGACCATTACCATTTCCGCTCCCAGGTGTCGGGTCTGTCTCTTGCCGAAATCTGTTTCTGTGCTATCGCTTTCGAGCCGAGGAGAATAGTTGCTGTCCAGCAATACTTTGAGATTTCACAAGTAGTCTGTTTTATGCAGTCACAAAGAGTCTCGGGCGTAGAACGGCGGGATATCTTAAATCGCCTCGAAAAACTCTCCAAGAACAACGGAGCTACTCATTTTAGTCGCATTTTCTCGTTAGTTTCAAGACAGCCTACAAATGAATCTAATGGTAGGTTCTCTACCGGTGTCTGTCCTATTTTGGTCAATTATGGTCACGTAATCATGCTGAAAATACATAGAGCCTGTAATAGACTCATCATACGTTTGCAAAAGCTCTCTAACCATTAGCGATGTGGTTACGGCAGTCTTCAGTCCCGAAGTGACTGAGTCTCTTGCAGCTTCCGGGGCGAGGTCTATTTTGTCTACTTTCAGAACGAGATTTTCTCGCGTTTCCGGCCATGCACCTATCCTGCTCGAATTAGACTCAAATGAAGCGACTTGGCTTTCCCGTTTATTTCCTTGTACCGGCGGAGAGGATTCACTTGACACTATCTCCGACTGCCACGGCTCCAATATACATGAAGCGATAGAGAGTGGCGATCTACGCACCTGGGAAAAACGCAATGGGCTTCTGCACTACACAAATTTTGTGCAACTGTCGTATCGCATCGAGATCAACGTTGAGATGCTTCATAATATCCATAACATGCTATATCTAATCCCCGATATATCTCTTCCCCATGAATATAGTCGCTGAGACGCCTGGTGGAAGTTCTATGCAGCCTTTCCCTTTATCGCACCATACTTCCTTGTCCTCCAGGACGAATGTAATTTCCACGCAATCATACCAAAGTGTTCTTGGATTGCTGCTAGCTTCGATTGTATGCCAACTGATTACCACCTCGTCACGTAGCTGCTCGACTTGACCCCGTAGTCGAACGCAACCTTGTTGCTTCGCCGGTCAGCGGATTTCGCGGTATCTGAACCACATCACTCACCAGATTTTCTTTGGTTATTGCCATGACCTAGTAACTTCGGGCGATGTATGTCTGCCTGCAGTAGTGACGTGGTCACGCCAGCCACAAGCTACTTATCTAAGGGGATGCAGTAAACGTTGAAGTTCACGGGGGTCAAAGGTTAAGTCAGAGCCAACGGCGGCAGCTTGATTGCGGCAGACTTTCACGTGCCACACACTGGAGTTGGGTGCGTAGCCTGTAGGCAGTGACAGGCCCAATGCCCCCTGACTCAGCCAGCGATGCCCCTCATCGTCAGCCACCCCGCCTCTCTTTCTCTCTCCTTTATATTACACTCCATTCAATATTGCTTGAGCTCGTGCCCGGATGTGATTCCTCACTTCTCCTTGCTCCCGCTCATTACGCCACACAGCGCATCTGCAACGCATCCTCACCGCATTCGTCAAGAACGCTCCACTCGGACTTGGCTCCTGACCACTTGACCTGCCCAAGCCTTGCGTTGGTTGCCACCACATATCTGCTTCGTCACACAATGGCCTGGCTTTTGGAAGACCGACTATCAATAAATACAGGCTTTTCTCAAGGTGGCACTGTACGCTATGTGCTACAAGATTGCCAATGCTTTCGGGTTGTACTGTTTTAGGCAGCGAATTGCAATAACAATGAACCGGGCTTCTTCGTAGCTCGATTTCCTCCAAACTGGATGTCATTTGTGATGCGCCATTTAGTCCTGCTCTTGCCCTCAATATCTCTGTTTTCTGGTTTTTTTTTTTTCTCTTTTTTTTCATTCTTCCTCTTATAACCTTTCTCTCGGCTATATTAAAGTAGGTGTCTTGTTTGTCCTGAGGCAAGGGGATAGGACCCACTTTTCTGGCGATAATGAGGATGGAGCTTCACTTCCACCATCCCTTGCCTATCTACCAACCCCCGTCCGCATATTATTATTCAGCGCGAAATCATGACTCTACCTCGGCGGGAATTGAACGGACTTCGGGCGTTACAGGATTCCTATAAGACATTCCCCCACGGTGGCAACTACTGGCCAGATAGATAGCTGCTGCATTACTGGGATCGACAATTCCAGCCCGTTGTATATCGGAACGAGGTGTATCATGGTTACAAGCTCCTACGGCGAGTAGGAAGCTGGTGCTGGTTAACCAGAGATCCCAAAACCGAGTATGTCCGCGACTGCATCATCATCCCATTCTCCGCTACTCTCAGAGTTGAATGCTAATGAAGACTTTAGTGACTTCTTAACGATCAAATTTCTTTCTCGAAACAACATTAACAATGAGCTTGGAGTACTCAAGTATATACAAAGACATTGTAAAAGCCCTTTCGTGTCTAGGCGACGAGATCAATTCTCTATTCCTCATAACCTGGGCCAGACTTGGCCGACCAAGTTGAGCGATATAAATTTTCAGGCCATCGTATACCCTTTGACGGGGATTTTTATGGGACGTATACACGATCCGGGTGAAAATCTTGATTATCATCCAGATATTCCGTTGACCTTGGAGCGCCGACTACGGTATATCAGCCAAATTATCAGGGGTGTGTCCGCGCGATCGAGGAGCTTCCAGAAGACGTCAAGAGACTATACCTGCCTTTGATCCTCGGATTGCTCGAACTGGATCCTGAAAAAAAGGCTTGCGGTTGAAGAGATCAGCCAGGGGCCCTATTCAGAGGTCATGAACGTTGATTAAGACCTACACAAGCTTGATGCTGTGAATTATTGTGTTTTTATTGGTGAGCTTGGAAGCTCATCACAGTTGCAGGAGCTGAAGTACACTCTACTCTATAAAACCTTCAATAAAAATTCCCAAATCCTGAAATTTGATCATTTCTTATATCAATTTTCACGGTCAATATTATGGGCCAATCGTGCTGGGTCGCCCTCTATATTTCGCAAGCTGAGCCGTCTGTCATCCGTGGCCTCTTGGCTGGCGGCGAAGTCTTTGTCGGCTGCCGGCAGAAGAGCAATGAAAGCCCCGTCACAGATTTCAACGCTGCCTGCGATGCCGGGGTAATGTCGACCAGCAGATGTGCCTACAGAGTATCTTTAAACTCTCGATAGAGCGCAGGTAAAAAGCTGCCAAGGTCTGCAGCAAGGCAACGTCAGTCATTGTAGAGTCAATTGCGATAGTCAATCTTGGGGAGCTTACGCGTCATTTCGATTTGGCAGTGCACAGCAAGGTCATGGCCGAGCTGCTGAGTTCCATGATTCTCCTTTGCAATCCAGAAGCGAGATCGGAGCTCGCGCTTGCCGTCAGGTCTGCGACGGATTTGGTGCATCAAGTATGAGACGTTATCAAAGTCGGTGGTGGTGAAGCCTACAGGTGCGAAAGCCCACGTTAGTTCTGACCGACAATTTACAACGCGAGAAACCAAATTACCTCCGATTTTTATCCTTCCAGCGACAATAGTCTCAATACCCTGACTGGGCCACGCGGTGACATTGAACCCGAGCGATTCGGGGTTGAGAAACTGAATACTGAGCTGCGCTGCATCATTTCCCACGTACTCGTCAATGAACGAGGTCATGCCAATATAGCGCTCCTTGAGAGTAGCATTGGCCCAATCTTCTGTGACTGGTACTCTATAGGCATACTGATGAGCCACAGGGTTCCAAAGTTTGTAGCGCGCAGTCTGGACCGAGTGCCAGCCGAACCACCAGTCATACGCGTCTCCAGTTACTATATTGACGGGTAATGAGCATTTACGTAAGTTTGCAAGTGACTTCTTGGTTACTAACCCTCGGGTACCTCGGAAAGTGCAGCGATCATTACTGTTCCGTTCTTGTCAATGGTATAACCATTCTCCAAACTCAAGTATCCGGGGCGAGTCAAGTAGTCGGAGGCTTGGTGCGCTGAAAAAGCTACTTCAGGTGTAAGCATACCGCGTATGGAAGTAACAGAGAATCTCACAGGCCGACGACGTACCAAGTGCCTCTGCCATAGGACTACTCGTCAGGCCATTAATTAGCTCTTCTGTGAGGGGAGCAACCACAGGGTTCCAATATCTGGTTGGTCATGAGCATCTGAATTCGGTTGAGAATGATCAATTGCTTACTTAGCGTAAGGCTGAGCGAAGTCCTCCTCGCGGTAACCAAGATAGTAAGAAGAGGTGTCGTTGTTGAGCGATTCGAAGTTCTTGGATACTGTACTCCCGCTTTGAAGTGTTGGTGTAGCAGTACCGCCGGTCGCTGTGGCAGCTGGGGACAGCTGACGAGGATTCAACGCCATGACATGGACCACACTAGAAGCGGCCATTATCCAGGACATTGTAGAGAGGAGCATTTTGGCGAATAAGCAGGAGGTAATTTCAGTGAACAACAGAACTTGAATGACATGCAAAGCCAGATAGGTTTTGCGATTATTATATAGTCTATAAATTTTCTTCAAACTCCGTTCTACCCGCGATGGCCGAGAATACCGCCGTCGGAACGGGCTAGGATTTTTTTAAGTTTGGTTAGCCGGACGGCATCGTCGGCATCATGACACCTGCCATGTAGAAGAGGTTTGTCGACATACAAGCAAGTTCTGCCGCTGACTCAGCGGGTACAGGTACGCAACCGGCTTCCACTAGAACGGCAGCTAGGCGACTTTAACGCGGCCGCCCACAGTAGTTTAATTCGAGCTAAGTTCTCTACGTAATCAGTTTAAGCAATAGCTAATCTAGAGCCAAGGCGTCAAACAGAAGAGAATAAATAGGAACTCTCAAAATCCATGTACGCCTTTTTCCGGATTACATCGTCGTGTTTCCTTGGCAAAATAGATAACAATTACAATGTAGCTGCATCCCTGCCTCAATCACCAACTCTGGAGCTGTGGCGGGCCGCCCCGCACCACGACCGCACGGTCGAATACCAGATTTCAATCGTCCCCGCGATTATGTGGAGAGCTAATGTGTGTAAGAAGTAGATCGAGTCGCACTTTTTGGTTGGCAGGTGTTGGCTTGAGTCAATTTATATCCTGCTAGGCGGGGCAGCTGAAGCTGGGTCGCAACGAGTGCCGCATTGAACCGAAACATATCCGCATCTACATGATAGCCGTACTGGCATATCGTGCCGTAGGTACCTATAGCTCTTCACCAACGACTCGATGTGCAGCCCACCAAACTCGTTCAAAACCAAGGCATGAGGCCCCTGGCGGTTGATTACTGTCAAGACAGCCTCTGACAGGGCAACATTACTCACATGCTGTGTCGCCGAGGCATAGCCAGATCGATATGATCCTTCTCGTGTATCATGCTCTGAATACCTTCTATCCTCGTGCCAACTCTGGGAGCATTACCAAGCCTCGCCGCTACGCTATGCAAAAGACAAAATCTAGTAGGTACCGGCGAGATCATCGGGTCTTAGCCGGGAACAGATCAGGCCAGGCGAGGTCTCAGGTCGTGGAACATCCTACACCGCCATACGGAGTACATGCTCGCCTATTGTTGAAATATATAACGTTCGGCAGAAGATAGGATGGGGAGCACACAGGTCAATTCGACAGGATCATTTGCTACTTACATGCACTTTTTAGATAGGGCGGACAATATATACAATACGTAGCACGGAGAGCGATAATGGGCATCTGGAAGAATTTCAGCTCAATACAGGATCCGACGCATGGCCAATAATGCTCTAAGCGCACACCAGCTGTGACACATATACAGCTTGTACATAGTGCGAGTATTACTTGTACTTGATCGAAACACGGCCCGCGTTCTACGAAATACATGTAAGAGCTTGATCAAAAAGTGTGTTCAAGTGAGTACATGACATGATGGACTTTGACAAAAGCAACCAACTAAACTGACTAAAACACAACTAGCCAGTCAACTGACTTTGATTCTTCAGATGTTTGCTTTGTAAAAGGCGTCCTTGTGCGACATTGCCTACCCGCATAGGTCGCTTTCTTTTCCAAGTGTTTGTTGTGGTCACCCCACACTAAAAGGCAACTGCTTCTCTAAGACTGTCTAAGCAGCTGAGAAACGTCCTTGTCATCTGCATTACGGATGAGTGACTTGGAATTTACGCTTCGAGAACTAAAACAACCTAGAAGAATGTCTTGGAACCTAGAAGAAAATGAAACATCCGGCAGAGTGTCTCGGAAATTGAAAGATGTGCTCATTAAGTGTCGGGAAGAGTGTCTCGGACACTCGGGGGCTTACCAGCATACATCACTAAATACGGAGTATATAAGAAGCAGATATCCGGCCAGAGATTGCGTTCAATTCTCTTATCAAACTCAATTCGGATATCCAACTCCACAAAGAATTACCAGCAATAATGAAATTCTCCTTTACATACATGATGCTTGGGTAAGTATCTATCACCACGCTACATGTAAGCCAGATGCTAATGGCTTAGTCTATCGACCTTGGGGCTTTGCCAAGGCCGCGGCTGGCCAAACAATCCCTGTGAGGCGGTCGGTGCGAGTTGTGACCCTATTATTGCCAGTTTTTGCAATGGCCAATACGATGCTCGGGTTGCCCTCCCATGCGGCCCGAGGGGCTTTGTTGGCGTGGGATGCTGCTGGCATGCACCTCCTCCAAACTAGAGGAACAATGGCGCCAGGCACAAATCAAGCGCCTTCTAAAAGGGCTGTTAGCTAGCTTAGGTTTTAATACTCTGTTATCTCTTCTTGAGAAAAACACCCTTGATCACGAAAGTGTGTCGGAGCAAAATGCGTACTTGTATATGACGCCTTATGCATAACTTGCGATGATGGCTGTCAGATAGAAAGCCCCGATATGTCTGTGTGCTAACATTTCTAAACATTTTGTCACGCATCGGCATCCGGTAATCCTTCTCTCATCGCCCACCCCAAGTACTGCGGCATACGGATAATTTTGTACATATCCCTCCACTGCGCCGTGCTCACCATGCGCACAACCTGCCAGAGCACCGTCTTGTCTCCAATCAGTCGCAATAATAAGAAACCAATCGTGACCCTTCACCATGATGCCTAGCAGAAAATCTAGAAGCTTTCCTTACTGCAAATCATCATTGGCATCTGCGTTCATTATGCCTGCTGTTTCTATCTGGCTGGAATGCATTTCCGACAGTCGCCGCACAAAGGCCCTTTGTGCCATGTCCCAGTCGCCAAGCTGCAATTGCGCCACCTCAAAGTCATCTCTCGGCTTTTGAGCCTCGACGCTCAACGCGATGAAGCGGTCGTATAGGAGAAGAAAGTCGGAGAAATTGGGAACTCCTTCTGGCGGAGCAGCTCGAGCGGAGAAGGCTCCGGTTCGGAAGGCGAGGGGTATCGAGGGGTCGCTTCTGGGGTCAATATATACGCAAAAGTCAACCGTTCTTAGTGGTGACGGGATGCAATACTCGGATATGACGGAAGCGATCGTGCCGCGATTAGGTCAGCTTCTTCCGCCAGAAATAGAGCGGCGAACGAGTCAATGTACTGTCACTACAAACGCATTCCTACCCGGGCAGAACCCAGCCCACGTTATGTCCTACCCCATGTGTATTGAAAGAATGGTTGGAGGAAATTCTAGAGAGCTTACCTTCCCATGAAGTCAGTCAGATCTCAAATCTGAATCCTCTGTCGGCCGAAAAGTCATATCTAGTATCCGCTGATGCCTCGAGGTTCCAATCTGCCAGTGGGTGCCACTTGGCACTGCACTCAAACGCCGTCTTGACGACCTTGCGAACTGCGCTAGGCGGCGGGGCCCTGCCAACCAAGTCGTTATCGTCCGATACATGAATAGTGACGGGTCGTAAAGTCAATGTGAGTCGGGAACTCGACCCTTTTACCTTTATAAGTGATTCTGCGCATCCTTCGCCACGATGCCTCGGCCATCGGAAAAGCTCTCGACGTCGTCAAGCAGCATCTGCAGGGTATGCGGCCTCACCTGATCAGTATTCTCGACGTCGTACATATCACGCACGTCGTGATCTTGCGGGTTCAGCTGCAGAATGCGTCGTTGCCTTAGAGGTGACGCGTTTTGACCGGAGCGGCATGTTGACGACGGGGAAGTGGTCCGACGAGACGCTGGCCGGCGGTGCTGGTGAGAGCGATTCGTGATCGAATCCAGTTGCAACCAGCCAGCGCTGTACTTGCTGGGGCTGCATGTCCCGGCGCCAGTACTGGCGGCGCTGCGTTAAATACGTTGATTGCGATGTACTGATCGGTCAATACGCCGTTTCCCACTACACTGTTTCCATCGTTGCAATAATCGGGTTTCGTAAAATTTGCCAACATCGTTACAGGTCAAAATTATGGTTATCACAAAAAGTATTGAGGACTTGGATATCATGAAAGGCTTGATTACACAGGGTGAGATTATAGCAAAAAAAAGACAATTTACGCGCTTTATTTGTCAACCACAGCTATAACCCAAACGCTCAGTTTCGGCACCTCATTTAGTTAAGCACTTAGATGCGCTGCAGTTGCGCTGTAGACTTGAGTAGCCAGTTAATTAACAGTAAGTTAAACAATAGTCGGTCAATTAACGGTCAGTTAGTTAATGATCATTTATTTAACAGTCAGTCAATGAATAGCGAGTTAATCAAAAGCCAGTAAATCAACAGCAGTTCATCATCCGCCGCCAATTAGCCAGCAGCCAGTTAATTAATAATTAACAAGTAGCTACTGATTAACTAGGTACCTATCTACTAGCATCTCCGACATTAATAATAACGCCATGGAGACGGTGACGCTGTCGCTGTGGCTGGGCAGCGACCAGGTGACGGGCTGGCGCACGCTGACGAAGCTCGACACGTAGTCGGCGGTGTGCAGCCAGACGACGACGGTTATACATTCGTCGACCTCGGCGCGGTTGGTAAAGGTAAAGGTTGTGTGGCCGTCGTCGCCGTCGCCGTTCTTGCCCATGAAGCCGAAACCAATGTCGGACATGTGCTGGCAGTCTTGGTGGGCTAGACCATAGACGGGGTCGCTGCAGTTGAAGCTGCGCTTGCTATTAACCGATTGACTAACTGCTGATTAACTGCAAAGGACCCGCGCTCGTCCTCCAGATCTTTAAGATCAGGTGCGTGTGCCCGCCCCCGATTTCCTAGAACTTCTGAGCAGTTAGCAAAAGAGCCAAGGTGATGTGGAGGGAAGAGAAAGAGAGGAAATTACCTGGAGGAAGTGGCTGACGAAGAGGGACATCACTTGCCAAGTTGGCGGGCGTCGTGCCTGTCAGCAGTGTTGAGCGCGTTTTCCATGCAGCTTTTGCTTAATTTTTCTGAAGCTCCTCATCCCCTTGTCCAATACAAACGTAGCGTACTCCCCATGCCCTTCCATTGTTTCCGAGGATCTCCTCTTGATGCTCATGTACTCCTCCCTGTCGGACTCGCGCTCTCCAATGGCAACAAAGATACCCGTGAACCGGAAAAGAATGACATTGAGAATCAATCTGCACATGCGGCCGTTGCCGTCTAGGAAAGGATGGATCTGCACAAACTCCAGCGAGTACTTGGACGCAAGGGAAAATGGGTCGATGGACTTGGCCACCTCAGCTTTGACAATTTCTTGATTCAGATCGGCGCAAAGTTTAGCCATTTGGGACGGGACGTGCTGGGGAACGACAAAGTTTGAATTGCCGGCGCCGACAACCACCGTGCGATATTTTCCTGCGTAGTCTTGAGAGGGTGTCTCTGGGCCTTGTCTGTGGATAACAGCAACACCTTTGCAAAGGATAGCGTGCGTTTCTTTTATGAGCTCTTCGGTCATGTCCTCCTTGTTGACGGCGAAGTGGTGCTTGAGGTGTTGAAAGGCCTTGACGTGTTGAACAATTTCCTGACGACCTCTGAGCACATGCTGCAAAGACTGCTCCTTCAGGGGCGGATCCATGCGATATAGTTCCGCCAACTTCTCCTGCTCAGTGATTTCCTCTTCGTCCTCGCCGCGCAAGATTTTGCGGCAGAGTTGCTTAGTGATGTTGAGATTGAGGCCGGCATGTTCGATTGTGTTGCTTCCAAAAATAGCGTGCATCATCATGTCCTCAACCGCTTGGTTAAGTAAGGTTTCTTGCTCTCGCGAGATTGCTCTTGCGCTGTTCATGTAGGAAATCGCCTTCTTGAACAGGACTGCAGTGTCTTGGCCGGTCGCATATGTTCTGTAAGCATCGCCGGCGGCGCGAACAGTCATGAAATCATTATCCATGATGCCGATGCCAAAAAGCGTTCCCATTGATTTGCGTGGGAAGGGCCATTCTTATAAGTCTGCCCGAGTGGCAGAGACCTGTAGAAATGACTGAATTTAGCTTTTACGCAAAGAAAAGATAAACGAAGCCTAAGGTTTGTACATTTAAACTTTGTGCAAGCCGGCTTTTGCAGCCTCAATTTTCGAATGACAAAGATTTGAACACCTCGTTCAAAGGGCATGACTCACTTGTCAGGGTTAGACACCACGGAAGGTTTTGATGAAAACCTCACACTGCGGCGGCGGCCCTCCAGCTGCAGCGCGCGACCATCCTTCGAAGGTTCAGTGGCGTTCAGTTGGATCTCCCAGGGCTGAGTGAGAGCCGTGACGGTGGCTGACCGCGGGGTTGATCGTGGTGTCCTGGACTTCTTGTGGCTGCTGTCGACGGTGGTGGAAGAAGGAAAAAGCTTTCTGGAGCTTGACCAAGAAACTTGAAGTATGTAGTCGGGGCTTGAAAGTAGATTTGCCCGTCGCCGGGCACATAGTAAACGTCAAGTGCAGGAGGGTTAGAGGTCAAGTCAGAGGTCAAGCCAGAAGGTGGCAGAAGATGGCAGAAAATGCAAGTCAATTGCAGGTTCTTTGCAGCGAAACAGCAGCCAGTGAATGAACAGCCAGTCTACTACTAGCCAGTCAATCAACAGCCAGTCTATTAGCAGCCAGTCTATCGGCAGCCAGTCAATTAACAGCTATGTAATTATTAGCTAGTCTATTAGCAGTTACTCTATTAGCAGCCAGTTAATTAACAGCTAGTTAATCAACAGCCAGTCTATTAGTAGCCAGTCAATTAACAGTCAGTCAACTAGCAGCCAGTCAATCACTAGCTATCTAATTAACAGCCTCTTAATTAGTAGCTAACTAGCTGTTGATTGACTGGCTGTTGATTGACTGGCTGTTGATTGACTGGGTGTTGATTGACTGGGTGTTGATTGACTGGCTGTTGATTGACTGGCTGTTGATTGACTGGCTGTTGATTGATTGACTGGCTGTTGATTGACTGGCTGTTGATTGACTGGCTGTTGATTGAGTAGCTGTTGATTGATTGGCTGCTGGTTAGCTGCTAAAGTTCTACTGCCTGTCCCGCATCTGTCAAGGCGTTTCCAGTGGCACAAGAGCCAGCTTTCTCCTCCTCTGCACAGCCCGTCGATGACTATAGCTCTTGACGTGCCTGTCCCACGCCTCCCTCGTCACCAGTGTCGTCCCGCACACCTCGCACGTCTGCTGCAGCGGCGTCGGCTTCGCACGGGGCTCCGTCGCCGTCTCGAGCACGCGCCGAGCCACATCGGACAAGGCGCGCGGGGCTTGCCTGGGTGCGCCGCGCAGAAATTGATCTACAAGCGCCGCGGCGGGCGAGACCACCGTTTCCTGATACCGCGTCGCGTCCGTGCTGTCCAGCACATAGAGGCTGTCAAGCGCGGACGCCCCGCGCTGCATCAGCCGCGGGATCTGCTTGCCACGGATCCATTTGGTCTGGTAGTTGGCGTAGCGCCGGGTGGCCGTCTTCATGTCTTCCAAGCCCGCGTCCCTCAGCTTGGCCACTTGCTCGGCGGGCGCGCCGTTGGATGTAGCGGCAATGTAGGGCTCGAGCTGCTTGTAGCCGATGGACTGCCAGATTCCCTTTGTCGCATCCAGCACGGTGCCGTTTTCGTCACATTCTGATTTGAACTGGTACAATTGTTGGACTTCTTCTGTCAAGCCCCGGGTGAACATCCGGTCTACCCGCTTGTCTAGGCGATCGCACAGAACATCGCGCTCAGAATATACCCAAAGCAGGAGAGACTCCCAAGGCGGAGACTCTGCTTCGGCAGCAGCGGCGGTGGCTTTGCGTTGCTCCTGTTCTGCATAGAGGGCTGACGCTCTTTTACCTGTATGGAGGTAGATTTCAAGAGAACGCTGAATTTTGCGACGGTCGTTTGGATGCCATCTTTCCGCCATTTCGGGGTCGACGCGACGAAGCTCAGCGAGCATGTCCTCTGTCGAGGCCTCGAGAATGGGAAACGACTTAGTCTCGTCTTGCTGGACATTGTCGAGAATGGCGTCTGTAAAAAGCAGCGGCTCGACGTAGTAATGAGTGCCGCCCACAAGAATGGGCAGATTGCCTCTGCTGCGAATCTCACGAATAGTCTTCAGCGCGTGCTTTTTGAATTCTGTAACGTCCCAGGGCACGTCACTGAGAGGGATGCGGTCCAACAGGTGGTGTGGAATGCCGCGCTGCTCTGCAGCTGTGATTTTATTGGTAATGATGGGCAGGCCACGGTAGAGCTGCATCGCATCTGCGTTGATGACTTCTCCACGAAATCGAGTTGCGATTTCTACTGCCAACTAATTAAAGTTTTGGTGAGCACTGGATCTGGCGCACTCAGTTGGTACCGACGTAGCATACCTCGGATTTTCCCGTTCCTGTCGACCCCAAAATCACAATGAGCGGCTCCTTTGGGACCGTAGAATTTGTCATTGTCATTGTAGAGACATGTCGACGGAGGAGAAGCCTTGTCCGATTGAGCATTCGCCGGTTTGAGCTGTTTGGTATGTTAGAGGCGCAACGGGCAGCGCTTTCGTGATATCAAAGCCGTCGACTTCCCCACAGGGCTGCCAGCTAGCAGAGGCTTCTCCCGAGACAGAATCTCGACTCAGGCCAGACAAGGAGGATGAGTTGGGCTGTTAGGCTGATGGTCTGGAGGTATTGAAGATGGCTTCTGAGTGGTGGGCAACTGGGCTATAACGCTATAACAGCCGTCTCGATGCCCTGTAATAGTGCCAGACGCAGGGGCCCAAGCTGCTCTTTTGGTGCGTCCACCAGCTTCCATCGCTCCAACCAGGACGGTCACGTGCACCACCCCGTTCTTTTTCTGGACACATCTGCATTTTGGAGCTTGAAGCCAGATTGCTGGCCCCCGACCAAGGACCGCCTCCTCCCTATCCTGCCACCACCACCCTTTTCTTGAGCTCATCGCAGCTCCTTCTTTTCCTTCATTTCTTTCCTTTGGATGAATCGAGTCTCTTGTTTATTGTTTTCCGTTAACTGCCGCCACCATGAGTTCTCGTACGTTGACAGCCTTTCCCTTGCCGCCCCTCGTCTGTTTTCGCCAGGTCGCTCTTTTGTCGCGCGACTGCTCGCCGTCGCCTGCAAGCGGCCGAATCGCATCGCCCGACGCTATTGCGCATTAATTGGCTATTCTCCAGCTCATGCTAACATGCGCTCTTACTTTTAGTCCGTTTCCTTGACTTGGTCAAGCCGTTCGTGCCGTTCCTCCCCGAGGTTCAGCAGCCCGAGACCAAGATCCCCTTCAATCAGAAGATTATGTGGACTGCCCTGACTCTCCTCATCTTCCTGGTCATGAGCCAAATGCCCCTTTACGGCATTGTCTCATCTGACAACTCGGACCCTCTTTACTGGCTGCGTATGGTCATGGCCAGTAACAGAGGAACTCTGATGGAGCTGGGTATTACCCCCATCATCTCCTCTGGTATGGTCTTCCAGCTTCTCGCCGGCACCCACATGATCGACGTCAACCTCGACCTCAAGTCCGACCGCGAACTCTACCAGACTGCCCAGAAGCTCCTGGCTTTCATCCTCTCCGCCGGTACAGCCACCGTCTACGTCTTTTCTGGCCTTTACGGACCTCCTGGTGACCTTGGTGCTGGTATCGTCTTCCTCCTGATTCTCCAGCTTATTGTCGCCGGCATGATTGTCATTCTCCTCGACGAGCTTCTCCAGAAGGGATATGGTCTCGGCAGCGGTATTTCTCTTTTCATTGCCACCAACATTTGCGAGTCCATCATGTGGAAGGCCTTTTCTCCTACCACCATCAACACTGGCCGTGGCCCTGAGTTTGAGGGTGCCGTCATCGCTCTCTTCCACCTACTCATGACCTGGCCCAACAAGCAGCGTGCTCTTCAGGAGGCCTTCTACCGCCAGAACCTCCCCAACATCATGAACTTGCTCGCCACGATTCTCGTCTTCGTCGCTGTCATCTACCTCCAGGGTTTCCGTGTCGAGATCCCCGTCAAATCTTCCCGCCAGCGTGGTGCTCGCGGCTCCTACCCTGTCCGCCTCTTCTACACCTCCAACATGCCCATCATGCTGCAGTCTGCTCTGTCTTCCAACGTCTTCCTCATCAGCCAGATGCTCTACTCTCGCTTCTCTGACAACCTCCTTGTCCGCCTTTTCGGTATCTGGGAGGCCAAGGACGGCTCCGCCCAGCTCCACGCCGTCTCTGGTCTTGTCTACTACATGTCGCCCCCTCTCAACTTCAAGGACGCTCTGCTCGATCCCATCCACACCGTCACCTATATTGTCTACATGCTCGGTGCCTGCGCCCTCTTCTCCAAAACCTGGATCGAAGTCTCCGGCTCCAGCCCTCGTGACGTCGCAAAGCAGCTCAAGGATCAGGGTCTCGTCATGGCCGGCCACCGTGACCAGAGCATGTACAAGGAGCTCAAGCGCATCATTCCCACCGCTGCTGCCTTCGGTGGTGCCTGTATTGGTGCCCTCTCTGTTGCGTCCGACCTCATGGGCGCCCTCGGCTCTGGTACTGGTACTCTCCTCGCTGTCACGTAAGTTGCTCGGTCTCTCTATTGAAGACTCAAATCAGTTACTAATCATTGTATAGCATCATCTACGGTTACTTCGAAATCGCTGCCAAAGAGGGTGATCTGTCCGGCATGAAGGGCATGATCATGGGCTAAACACCTGTGACGAGCCATCTGTTTGATTAACATTTAATCATGGGGTACCGGACGACGGGGATCGAAAAGGCCCATTGCATTTACGAATCTTGTAACACTATGGTGTGGGGGATAAAAATTGGCGCAACACAATGGAAGGGAGATGTTATTTCCTGATCATGCAATGGAACTCAACGAGGGCTGCCAGTAGTCGCCGTAAACCGACATAATGAGGTGATTTCTTGACTGGGCTCGCTTCTCGCTTAGGTGGGTGGTGGCAGACGACGGCAGGCCTATTTCAACAGGCGAGAGCCGTCCCATTTGTATGCAAGCAATAAAACAAATAGAGAAAAGATACAATGTAAAAAAGTTTTCTGTCATTTTTCGGCCGGGTTGCACGACTCTCCCCTGCGGCCTAGTTGGGCAAATCTCGACGTCACTCCGGCCCGGGGCGACTTGCGATTATGCAACTGCGATCAGAGTATTTCCCTTCCAATGCTGTGAAGCTACACAATGTATAAGAATAGGGTCCGGCAGTCTTTGGGGTATCAGGCTAGCCTGGCCAGACGTGTACATGTACAAATATCGTAAATCAAAAACGAGCAGAGAACGCAAAACGCTGGCTACTGTTGTACACCAAAGCTGCTCAACGTGCATTTGAGCAAGGCAGAAAAGGACCATAGCTCTTTCTCAGTAGAGCTTAAAGTAGCCCCTCCACAGCCGTTGCAGGTCTCTGTGCGGATCATACCGCAGCGACGTCTGCAGCAGCTCCAGATAATTCTTGGGCCCGTAGCGCTGCAAAACATGCTGCCATTCACCGCCATAGTTCATGTACACGAACCGTCGACTCGCGCCGCGCCGCCGCGACTCCTCCTCCGCGGCGCGCACCAACTCCCGCGTAGACTGCAGCACGGCTTCGTCGAGTGCCTCGTCGTCCCAGGTTGTGAGAAAGTGCATCATGACCATGGGCCCATCGTCGGGCGACAGGCCCATGGAGTTGCTGCCGCGTTGGTGCGAGGCGCGCAGGTGGCTGCTGGAAATGGCCTGGTAAATGGCAAAGGGCGAGTACGTGGCGCCGCGGGCGGCAGCCTGCGGGACGATTTTCAGGATGGCGTCTTCCCATAATGAGAGGAGCTCTGTGATGAGGGTAGGCGAGCCGGCGGCAAAGGCAATATTGGACCAAGCCTGGCGCTGCCCGTAAGGGGTCGAGATGGACCGGGACACGGTGGTGAGGTTGGCGACCATGCTGGTGTTGCTGAGGGCACCGGGAATGGCGTCAAAGGGCCCAAAGGCAGGCGGTGTGGCATATGTCGATGGCTTGGCATGAAAAAAGCTGGCGAGGTTGATGAAGCCGCCATAGCTAGGCTGATGCGTACGCACAAAGTACGCATGGGCGTCGGGATCGTCCTCGATGCCCCGTGTGATGAGCGCCGTCGCCGCCTCGGCGATTGCCTCTTTAGCCCGACCCCCAAAAATGACGGTCCTCGTCCATAAGTCGCCCTGCCGAATCGTCGCGAGATCAAACCTCGTCACCACGCCAAAGCTGGAGCCGCCGCCGCCTTTGAGGGCGCTGAATAGATCCTGGTGCTGCTCGGCCGACGCATGCACAATCTCGCCTGACGCGAGCACCACTTCGAAGCCGCGCACATTGTCGCAGGCCCAGCCGTGGCGCCCCGAAAAGTACGAGAAGCCGCCGCCGAGGAGCAGGCCGGCCACGCCAACGTCGGCGTCGCGACCGCCTAGCACTGCGAGCCCGCGGGGATCTAGCGCCGCTGAGACGTCGCCCCAGCGCAGGCCGGCGCCGACCGACACGATTGTCTCGTCGTCGTCGAGACGAAGCGTGCGCAGGAGGGCGAGGTCCACTGTCACGCCGTCGTCGGTGTTGGAGCCGTTGGCGTGCGCCGTGTGGCCGCCGGCGCGGACGGTGAATGGCGCCGAGGCGCGAATCAGCGTGGTCAGGACGAGGGCGACCTCGGAGGTGGTCGCGGGCGTGACGAGGCAGGCGGGACGTTGTGTGCTCTGCCGTGCGGACCAATACGACATGCAGGTGGTGTAGGCTGTCGAATTGGGGTAAGCGACCGGTTCGCCGAGCGAGTCGGAGAGCGCAGAGCACTACATTAAGTCAGGACAAATTGCATTGACAAAGATGCACAATTTTCGTTGGACGTACGGCATCGAGGGTGTTGTCGGCGAATACACCTGCAGTGAAGAGGACGCTGATAAGCCCCAGCCTTGGTGGCAGTCGCATGGTGTGATGGATTGGTGTAATAATCAGTCAGGATGTTCAACAAGGAGCATCCTGAGAAACCTCGAGGCAACTCTGGGTTATTAGTGAAAGGCCAGGCGGAGTAATATCAAGTGATTATGCTCCTTGGGATTCAGTGTTTGAAGGCTTGGCAAGCCATAGCTTACTGAAACCATGTGTATATCAGTAGCTTGAAGTTGGTGGTTTAATCTTTTCGATCCGGCAGTGACGAAAGCGGTAATCTAGGCCCTGACGCCACACGAGCTGTCATGTCCGCAGCCCATGCAGGGCCGGAATGGCACCTATTGAATACTCTCGGAGTATTATATTGGAGATGATGGCCCTGCTTCTCCACCGCTAGTCTGACCGTCAGGAGGTAACCTGTCTGTAGTTGGGAGCGGCTACATAGAACTTCGTCGTATTCATTGCAGTTGCCGCCCGGTTGCGGGCAAGACCCAATACAGGTCCGATGCCCCTGCGCATGTAAACCTACGAAAATTTTCTCGGAAGGCTGAAGCGGCACAACCTGCATCGGCGATAGGGAATTCGAGACGTGGCGAGCGATCGAAAACCCGATTTGGCGGGCTGGTCAGCGACGTATTTCTCCTCTCCAAGCTATTGTGCACCCATTGGCCTTTGCAACTGGGCCATCAATTGCCAAACCAACGCCTTTCGACCTACAGTCCTCGAAGATTTGCCACCATGTCCCTACATCTTATGGCTAGTCTCTTCTCATTCCCTTTGCAGGTAGAGAGAAATTTCAATTGAATCTGAAGTTGCCAAGGAGCCAACCCGTCTCCAGCCTTCCCCCGAACCCCCGGCCATGACCCAACATCAAGCATTATTACTATTGATTAGGCGGGCACTAACACGACACTAGCCAGCCAACTACCGAGCGGTCTGGATATAATTTTCTTGGAAATTGTCCGAATCGGGGACGTTAGCGCCGCTGTTTGCGCCTTTCTCTGCCGCGAGTCTCTTGCTTGTTTGCTTGCTGACACGGCTGACACGACGAACACGACGCTGAGAGCATTTTGCGTCGTCCTGAACTGATCAATTCCTCCGCCATGTGAACATGGCCATCTTCTCTCGTTCTTTTTCTTCTTCTTTTTAGTTGTCTAGACCGGGACAGTTCCCCGATTACATCGTCGCATCAAGCCACATCTATTACCAGGTCACTGCAATTTATGCAAGTATAGAATACTTTACAGACACAGTCTGGGGCTTGACGAAGCGCCATGAATTTGGACGCTGGTATCTGAAAAGACCATGTAAAAAGAGTGCCAATTATACGGCTTCCATACTTTGTTCATCGAACAGCAGATGCAAAAGGCGTGGGCTATTGAGCAATTCTGCTGGCGCGCTTGAGCTGGTACATCTCGGCACCAATAGCTTCCGAGACGTCAGGACTCCATCCGCGCGCGCCTCAGCAGTTTCATCAACTGTCCCCTCGATTTTTCTTTTCTCAATGTAAAACGAAAAGTAACCAAACATGATCTTGGGTTTCTGCTACAGTTAATAACGAGAATCGTCATATACACACCCCCGCACACGTTACAACCATGGCGGCAGACAGTGGCCCCATTACCCTCACCCTTCCCTCCAAATACGCCCGCGCCAAGGCGGCAGCCACCACCTCCTCCTCCTCACCACCACCACCGCCGCCGCCGCCGTCCATTGACTGGCTCACCGGCACATGGACCGTGACGCACTCTACGCTCTCCATGTGGCGCTCCGCGCGCAACGTGCGCATCACCTACGCGCCGCTCGCCGCCCGACCCGATGGCCGCGCCCGCATCGACGACCTGGTCGAGTACGAGCCGTCTGACAAGGCGGGCGTGCTCAAAACGGTGACTGGCATCGACACGCGCAACGACGGTGACGGCGGCTGGGACTGGCGCGGCAAGGGCTGGCTGTTCTTTGTGTCCAGCCACTGGGAGGTGCTGGGCTGGGGCGAGACGCCAGCCGGGGAGCGTTGGGCGGTGACGTGGTTTGCGCCGACTCTGTTCACAAAGGAGGGCATTGATGTGTACTCGAGCCGTCGCGAGGGTGTATCAGAGGCCGTGTACGGGGAGATAAGCAAGGCGCTGCGCGGGATGGAGGCGCAGCCGCTGGTGGACATGACGACAAACGACATGCGGCCCGTGGAGATCAAGCTACCGTGGACGGAGAATTAAGGTGGCGGCTGTGAGAGTGGAATCGATGGACAGCGTTAAAGTATGTGTGGTCATAATATAGTGGAATAGATAATCATATGGGGTATCATTTGCGTCCTTTCTCATCATCCTGTCGGCCATGTCTATCTCGTTCTCGTGACTGTGATCGATGCCGCCGCCGTCTTTCATCACGACTTCGTTCTCTGCTCCGGTCGCGATCTCGGTGACGATGTCTCTCTCGTTCGTCCTCCTCTCTTCTACGAGAACCCCCACCATGACCCGACCTTCGCCTCTCGTCTGACGTTGGGGACCGCGACCTATGCCTCCTTGAGCGGTGCTCCCGCCCCCCATGGCGCTCTCTCCGCTCCCCCTCCCTCTTCAACTGCCGCAGCTCCCGCTCCCGCTCGTCTTGAAACTTTTTACGCTCCTGCTTGAGCTCGCGCACCTTGGCGGCGCCTTGCTTCATCATTGCCAGCGGATCGCTCGCCACGATGCGCTTCTCGTCGCGCTCTTTGCGCTGCGGATCGTCGTGGCCCCAAACATTCTTCATCACCGCCATTGTCTGCTCCTTGCGCCCGCCCGCCGAATACCAGGGCGCATCGAGCCCTGGCTGGCCGCCGGCGTTGGCAAAGCGCATTGTATACTGGTCCTCGTATTCACGCCTCTTGCGGCTCGCCTCTCGCTCCACATCCTCATTCTTCTCGGTATGAGCGTGGCTCTTGTTGTCCCTGCCAAACAAGTCAATGTGACCCCGGCGGTCAACAATGGGCGCTGAGCTCGTGGTGCGCTTCGCTTCCGTGGCGGCCCGGGTCACAGTGAGTTCGCGCTCCTTGGCGATGCGCAGCTCAAAGTCGGTGTCATCTTCGCCGTGGCGCTTTCGCGGCCGCCTGCCCGTGCCAAGGCTGTGCGACGGCCTGCTCCCGCTCGCCGCCTCTGGCTCGAGCGCGGCAGCTTCATCATCTTGTTCAATCGGGGGCGGTACTTCGCCACGTAGAATGGCTAGTCGTCGTGCCGCATCGACTTCCTGCATGCGCTGCTCCTCGGCCTCCTCGGCCGCCTTGGCTTTGGCCTCGTCGCGACGCACGCGCTCGATGTTGTCTTTGTTATATACGTTCCATGATTTCTTGCCTAGCAGATGACTGAGGTTTGGGTGAGCGGAATGCCTCTATCGAATAAGGGATTCTGGACTGAAGGAACTTACAGAGGCATGTTTGAGTCCGGGGTTCTACCACATATGACAATGCGCAACCTGAATTTGTGCGCAATCCTGAAGATGCTCTAGGTAAGAACATGGCTGTCAGGCCCAAAACGAGTTTGGTAATCAAGTAGGTAGCTAAGGTAGTGGGGAGCTGTCACTGGGTTGGCGGGGGTCATTACAGGCCTTCTAGGGCGTTGTGGGGTGCATACAGCGACTGAAGATCCAGGCTACGGCGACCGCTGTTACCGACTGGACTCGCTTCGACAAGGCTTCGACGAGCGTGATCCGAGGTAGACACAGACTATGAAATCCACTGAGAGAAATCTATATGCAAATGCAACAACGATGCGGATAGGACGGAAATAGGCGCAACATGATACATGTCTGAATGATAGCTCGGTGTAAGTCCCGAGTGGGGCCTCCAGCCACAACCTCAATCAGCACCTGCTTTTGAGTTGCAAAAACTTCGCTCCTGGAGAGAGCACCTCACCCATGACGTTCACGCAGCCTCGGCGCCGCGGCCCGCAATGAGTGACTCGGAGTACGACGGGCTCCTCAATATTGAAGTCTCCGACGCCGAGGACACGCCCGCTGAGAAGAAAGCCAAGCGCACCGGGCAGTCGGAGGAGGCGTTTCAAGCAGTGCGCAAGACGTATGTGACCAAGGTTCAAAACGGCGATGTAAGTGCCACCATATTTCAAGCTGCAAACCGGGCAGTATCATGCTTTGAATTTTTTTTTTTTTTTTTTTTTTTTTTCAAAGGCGACCGTGACTAACGATCTTGTCAGATCTACAAACACATCAAGCTGCCCCTGCAGAGTGCCGCCAACAACTTGGACATCCAGGAGCTGCTGCACGCCGTCGAGGAGCTCTACTTTTTCCGGCGCTACAACGAGGCCATTGAGTTTGCTGCGCAGGTCCTGCAGGGCGAGTCGAGGGCGGCGCTGGACAGTGACTCACTGCGGCTGCTGGAAAAGTACGATGCAAAGTGCAAGGCCAAGCAGGCGGCGCTAGACGCCTGCACAGGCGATGATGGTGTTAACGCAAGCAAGGCCCGATTCGCATCAATCAAATGTGTGCGTTCATAAGGGCTATGACAGCAGCGATACGTCCACATGCTTTGTTCACAAGTAGCTAGGCAACAAGGACGACCTTGGTTGAGGTTGAAGTAAAGCTGGAGGCTTGCCCTAGTGCCACCACGAGATTGACGCCGACAACAAGGACGCAAAGGTAGCGAATGCAAAGCATGCTCAGACGCGCATTGCCGATTGCAAGTAATGCACAATACCCTTATGAGAGAAGAAGAGATGCCGGCTGATATTCATCTATAGAGAGAGATGTCATTCAGAGCCAGTTTGCCATGTCCATTCTTTCGTGATTGTCGCTGCGCTCCCACGTATCGTCCGCCTCTTCTTCGTTTTGGATGTCTGCTTTCCCGTCAACTATGAGGTGGCGCAATAAGCTTTGATCATCCACCTATAGCTCATTTCTTCAGCAAAATTAAGAAATTTTTGAGTTGGTTCGGTCTTGCCTGGGTGACTCTTGGGTACCTAGTGTTTGCTGGTGTATTGACTGCCGGGCAACTACGCACCCAAAGCGCGATGGAAACGAGTAAATTAACTCGATTTCGGTATTGAGTCGATGACCTAATGGCGTGAAATATCCAAATATCTGGTGTTGAATGCATCTTCATCAAAGACATGTCCCGTGTTAATCTCCACCCGCCTCTCGTGAGGGTGGCAGTCCTCTTATTACGTCAGTGGTGGGCGCGCGCAAGGAGCCGACAACCAACCCACACACACCCTCAGGCAAAGCGAGCAGCCGAAACAGCCATTCCAGTACACCAATCCCTTTGCCAGCCAAACCTTATTAACGAGTCTCCCTGCGCCCACAAGCTCCCGCCAAAGTTCTCCATCGAAAAGCGACTTGTATTAAAGCCCAGGTCCCCCTCCGCCAACTGCGCCCGCGCCCAGGCTCTCGTCGCTCCCGCACCACTCTCTACGCGACATACTCGTCCACCGAAGCTCTCTGGTCATCGGGAGACGTCGCCTGGACTAGCTCTCGTTCCTTTTGCGTTCGAGAAACTGCTGTCTGCGCCCGCGAGTCGCACTTGTCGCTTCGTTGCAGAGTAACGCGTGCGTCACAAGCAGGCACCCGTCGCAGAAACGAAGCCGTCGACACGCGCTGCCCGCCCAACAAATTTCAACTAAATTGGCAGGTGCCTTCAATGTAAGTCGATACCGATGGAGATCAAATCTATTTTCGCACGTTTGAGGTTGTTTGCGCGTCGCGTGAGACAGGCATACCATTATCAGCGTCTTTTCTGCTTTTTGCTCTAAATACCAGCAAGCTTTACTTGGTACCGTTCGGAACTTAAAAATTTTTTTTTCTCCCATTTATCGTCGCTAGAAAAGCCTCTGTTTGCAGAGGACTCATAGTAATGGCTAACAGGCGAAATCAGCGCGGCAACAACGAAATCAATCACTTGAGAGAAAATCTAGGACCATATTATCAACAACCTTTACCGGGGACACGAAACGACATGTCACAACGAAACCGCAGCGGCCGCGGGTCAAGCCGTAACAACGGCGGCTCACACGGCGAAGAAGCACAGATATGGGACTCTTGCAAGAGCCAGTTGGCCGAAATTGTTAACGGCATCAATGGCGAGAATGACAGCCTGAAAGAGCTCGTTGGCATGGACAAGCAGGTGGGCGCCATGGACCCCAACAAGATTCCAAACGAGTCTCTTAAGAAGATGGAGAACCTCTGTCGGTCTGGTGTGAAGTTCTCCGAGGCCAACATTGCAGCTCTCAAGAACGTGACAGAGCAGCTTAAGATCCTGCGCGCCGTAGTCGTCGCCAAGGAGCAGGCAGAGGCCGCAACGGCGGGACCGGGAAAGAGAGCTGCCAGAGACAGCGCGCCCAGCTCGTCCCTGTACGACTTTGATGCAGCAGGCGACTCACCCGTCCCCAGTCCCATTGGAGGCTCGAGAAAACACAGCGAGAGGAATAAGGACCGCGACCGCGAACGAGATCGAGATCGAGATAGCATACCACCCAAAGCAGAGAGTGTGGAGCCACCTGGTTCGGGAAACAAGTCTAAACTCATCTTTTCCAAGGGCGACGCCGTAGCCTTCAAGTCCAAGGCTGGTGCAACCGAGGGCATGGCAGACTGGATCATGGGCGAGGTTGCGCAGGTTATTGGTGATGGTAAGAACCGCCGGTACAAGGTTCTCGACATTGAGCCCGACGACCACAGCAAGCAAAAGGAGTATAGGACGAGCGCGAGCAACATGATTGCGATTACACCAGAGAGCCAGGCCAGCACGCTTGAGGATTGGAAGAAGGGCCAGGTTGTATTGGCCCTATACCCCAACACAACGACGTTTTATAAGGCTGAGGTGCACAGCATGGATGGCGCTGGCAAGGTGAATCTCAAATTCGAAGGGGAAAATGACTCGACGACTCTGCAGCAGGTCGAACGACGTTTTGTGATTGAGTACCGGGCGTAGCTGCTGGCAAAACTGAGCGTGATTATGTGCAGCGGGTGACTGGATGGGAACGGCTTGATGGCAATGTTTACGCGGCGTTATGGCAACAGTAACCAGGTATATTTGGTCGAATAGGAGTAATGGATACCTCAATACAGTATTATTGCAACATGGAGACCAATTCCTGGCGTGATTGACTTGCACGAAAGGCGCACCAGATCAGCAAGAGACGGCACGGAAGCCAGCAAAAGGATCCTCTGTAATCACAGCACACAGCACAATGCATACATCACCCAGCGTAGCCTGCACGGCTAAACAGCCGAGCAAAGACCTAGTTGCTTGAAAGGCTTTTCATACATCGTCGGCCACGCATCGTTGTAGATGCTGCGTAAGAGTAACCTCATGAATATATGCTAGATTACAGTTCTGTAATTCTGGAAAAGCGATGCCCAATCGCTATCTTCGATCATAGCAGCGTAGTCAAGTTTAGTTAGCACTCGCATTTAACTGTGCGGATGTCGACTGGCAAGTGCTGCGTTCATGTAGCAGTTTGCATCCATCGTGTTATGCCCGACTGAACAACATCATGTCTTCGGTGACCTGCCCTTGACTCGGTACATATACTATCAAGATATACAGACGGCACGCACGGGCGCCCATTGAGATCCGATGATCAAGACTATGAGAAAATAAAACAGAGAACGCCACCGGACTGGTTAGGAGTTTCATATATGGTGTGTATCTTGCTTTCTGCTGCGCAACGCCCATACTATCGGCAGAGTTCAGCACGCCCTGCAGCTTATCGAGTCTGTAGATGTTCCCACGAGTCTCTTCGAGACAGCGCACTAATCGAATTACCAGACCAGTCATGTCTTCTCGTCACGAACTTGACATGCCTTGAAGCTAAATCTCAGCCTTTTTACCAACCTGCGAGCCCGCATTGTAGCCGAGTTATCGAGGCAACAGCCACATGACCGGCGGCAAACGACGGCAGAACGAGGACCTTGCCGAAAGCTGCAAGCGGCAAAAGGCTTGAGCAGTACTTCTGCCAAGGGATCGAGGCTGACAGGCTAATTGGATGGCGTACTAACGGGGAAGGGAGCTTCTTGGCGATGCTTTTTAATAGATCCTTGATAGTGCATCGCTTTGCTGTTATGGTGTCCAAGTAGTTCTCTGAGCGATCCCAGGTTGCGCCTGCACCACGATTCAAAGTACATGTTTTTAAACTCGCGTGGGGTCTCAGCAAGATGCAGGTCTCTATCAGTCAATCTTAAGCGTCAAGACAACATTTGGTCATCAGCGTGCGAGATTGCCGCATCTGCAAGCGGCGCGCCTGTTTTGGGTCAGCCCAAGAATGCTGAAATGCTTAGGTCAGCTTTGCTCAGCGATTGTGCCTGAGCGGGCCGATCTAAGCAAGGTTTCACTGGCTGCCTTTTTTAGTGGCTTCCAGTGGCTTTTGGTGCCTGGCGGGCTGCTGTGGGCGCTGTGGGCGCTGTGGGCCTTCCCGGTCTGTGACGTTGAGCCCCTGAGCACTTGGCAAGGCCATCGTGACGGCCAACAGATATCACGCCGCTCTAGTTTTCGACCCCAATACGTTCTACACGACATTTTTAATTACTCGACTGCACTTGTCAAGTCCAAGCGCCGTCTCACCATTCTTCTCTGGCTCAAGATTTCACCCTTTTCAAGCCGTTGCTGTCGCTGTTTGTCCCACTCACTAACGTCTCCTTACGGATACTGGTCCCTCCTCCCCTCCTCCCTCTTCTATCAATCCAGCCCACCTGACCATCGCGTCCCCTCCCCTCAGGCCCCGGATCTAATTTCGTCATTTCCTTTGCCCATCTCCCGGCCGTTTCAATTTTTATTCTTGCATAGTTTTCGTGCTCGCCAGTCTACCCAGTAAGTTAGTCCGCAACCTCGCCATTCTTTTCGGTGCGTACATCCATCGCCTGCTGCTGCCGCTGTCATCGCTGCCCCTGATATCTCTCTACTTGCGCCACGACGCCAGTCACACACACACGCCCATCTCGCTAGCCAGCCCCCATTTCCACCGGACTGTCTCGTTTCATTTACTCAATTACCCCTCGCCGCTTATTGCCTGCTTCTGTCCTTCGGCTTGCATTTGATCGCTTCATCGCTCTCGTTCTTTCGTCCCCATTGAAGACTGTCGCATCGAACAAAAAGTCTCGTGTCACGGCCATTGTTTCTCTCCACTCCATAGCTACCCCTGGCGGCTCTGCACAGACGCATCGCGATTTTACCTGCTATCGCGTCGTTACTAACGCCAGCAATTTGCGCACGACCAAGCAGAGACACGTATCGCGACGAACCGAACTGATACCGATTTCCATAAAACGTCGCCTATTTCCCCCGTCGACCCTTGAAAAGCCGCGCTTTGCCTTTGCGCACCAATCCGCAATCATGGGTGGCCAAATCTCCAAGGTTATGGGCAAGATCTTCGGATCCAAAGAAATGCGCCTACTCATGCTCGGTCTCGACGCCGCCGGCAAGACCACCATTCTCTACAAGCTCAAGCTGGGTCAGGATGTCACCACCATTCCCACTGTCGGCTTCAACGTCGAGACCGTCACCTACAAAAATGTCAAGTTCAATGTCTGGGACGTTGGCGGCCAGGACAAGATTCGTCCCCTTTGGCGACATTATTTCAGCGGTACGTGCCGCCTATTGCCTTAACGGCTCTTCTTTCGCGGTTCGGTTTGCGCCTACTTCTGCCATGAAAGTTGGCGCCGTTTCGCGCCCGCCGCCAGCTCCAGCGTCTCACTAACTCTCTTGTCAATGCAGGCACACAAGGTCTCATCTTCGTCATCGACTCCTCCGATCGTGCCCGTATAGATGAGGCCCGCCAGGAGCTTCACCGTATTATCAACGACCGCGAGATGAAAGACAGCCTGCTTCTCGTCTTTGCCAACAAGCAGGATCTAAAAGAAGGCAAGTAACTCGCACGCATGCAAGCCCTGGCTTTGGCTGTAATCCAATGCTAACCAGTCACACTACAGCTATGAAGCCCCAGGAAGTTACCGAGGCTCTCCAGCTCTCGAAGCTCAAGGACAAGGTCTGGTACGTTGTTCCAAGCTGCGCCACTACGGGTGAGGGTCTGCTCGAGGGTCTTGCCTGGCTCTCCAACAACGTCAAGGCCCCTCCTGCCCCAGTCAAGAAATAGGCGTCGAACGATTGGAACACTACGACCTTTCTCCTTTTATCCCTTTTGTGTTGCAATGTACTCGCAAATCTCACGAGCTATACACCCACAGGCACGCAACGCCGCGGATGACATGAAGGCCGGAATCTGGCCCAAAAAAAAAAACGGCAACGCCAGCAGAGCAACGTCGCGAGGCTATCGCGCAGCCAAAGGGAGATTTTGGAGAATATAAGAAGCACTGTTTGCTTCGCAACACGCAGCCCCGCATCCTCAGGTGGCAATGCAGGGCAAATTATTTGCGCGACACAGAGATTGGAAAGGAAGAGCGATTGGGGGATGCGAAATCCAAACTACTATTATACCATGTACACCAACCGCACATCAATTTTTCTCATCACCAACCCGCACAAGACAAATATCAGTGTAATACAAAAACTAATTCAGAGAGTCGAGGGGGACGTGGGAAGGCAACGACAGTATCTGCGGCGGGCCGACAGTCGTGCCAGGTCTTAATATCGGGCTCATATATCTTGTACACTTGTTCTATATCAATTCATCAGGTTCATCATTGTGACAATACTACAGAAGCTGACTCATATCACGACCTTGGGAGAACAGGACAGGGTGGACTCGGTCATGGCTTCTAGACATTCTCCTTGCAAGTGCTATACTAGTCGACGGATGCCCATCTGTACCGTATACTTGTATACGCTTGAGGTCCTTTGAAACTATGCTTTAGGACTTCCTACTCGCCCCCAATAATCGTGAAATGCAAGTACGCCAACGCTCCCCAATGTAATCATCCCAAAGGCTGTAAAACGAAGCCCTAACGCCTCTTTGTCATGACCTGCACGAGACGCCTGATCAAATCATCCCTTGTCTAACCAACCAATCGTCACATACCCCAATACAATTCGCCTTATGATTATACAGTTACTCCCTGACTCTCTTCGACGGGCGCAGCAGCGAGTCGTCAGCGAGCCCGCTGCGCTTGGTGCCCGGCAGGCTGCTCGTGCGTATGTCGTTGTCGTCCTGACTCACACGGCGGTGCGGGTAGTCGACTTTGAGGCCCTCAAACGCGTTGGCCGTGACCTTATCGCCGGTGCTAAAGAAGGGTAGCTGGAGGGCCTGCGCGGCGGTGAGGCGGCGGACGGGATCGTACTCGAGGAGACCCGAGAGTAGCCGGTATCCCTCCTGGCCGAGGGAGCTGAGCGACGTTGACGCGCCCGATGATGTGTTTGTGCTGCTGGGCGCGTTGGATATGGTGTTGTGGTACCACTTTTCGAGGTTGGATGCCAGCGGCGCGCCGTGCGAGTGGCGCCCGTGGTGGGCAGCCATGCTGGCCTGCAGCGCGTTGAGCTGGTTGTACTCGGGCATCGTGGACAGTAGCGGCCACTTGTCCTTGGTTGGCGCGCCCATGATTTCCATAATCTTCATCATCTGGTTGCGTTGAAACGGCACCGTCTTCTTGCTGTCCATCTTGGCCTCTTCCCCCTTGAATATGGGCCGGAGAGAGAGCAGCTCGGCAAGAATGCAGCCAATAGCCCACATGTCGATGGCAGGCGTGTAGTGGTACGAGCCCAAAATCAGCTCCGGTGCGCGATACCATATAGTCACTACGACCTTGTCTCCGCTAAAGAGAGAATGTAGCGGCTTGTCGAATCGGCGGGCCAGGCCCAAGTCTCCAATCTTGACGCCGCCGGAAGAGGTGACCATGATATTGGCAGGCTTTAAGTCGCGATGCAGTACCCAGTTGGTGTGTAGATAATGACATCCGTTGAGCAGCTGATACATTATGCTCTTAACTGTTGCGGGTGGTATAGGGTGGCGTGGTTGTTGTGTATGGTGATGAATAATCTGAAGCAAGTCGTGCTCGGCGTAGTCAAATACCATGAATATGCATTTATCTTCAAGAATGATTTCAATCAGGCGGATGACGTTGGCGTGGTTCAGCTCGCTGCAGAGGCTCATTTCTCGAATGGCGCTCTGGGAGATGCCCGTGTAACTGATTTGTTCACCCTCCTTGTCTGGCTTAAATTTTTTGATGGCGACCTCGTGTCCCATTGGCACCGTTGCGCCATTAGTGCTCGTGACGATGTTATTGCGGTTTACGGCCTTGTACACACGCCCGTAGGTTCCACTGCTGATGAATCCAACGATGCGATATCGCTCCGTGACACGGGCCTTGGGTTGGTATCCTCCCGAACGTCCGACACCTTCTGGAATCCGTCTGTGAGCATAGTTCTGGTTTCGATGTGTGGATGTGGGTGCTAGAAAAGATGATCCCCCGGAAAGTGAGGATGGGGCGAACGACATGTGCGGAGCAGCAGCGGAAGGATTCCACTGGGCACCGCTATGCTGCTGCAGCTGAGGATACTGGGGCTGGGGTTGCTGCTGGCGGGATCCGTGCCCGGCAGTGGGCCGTGAGCCCAACGGCATGGCGAATTTCTGAGGAGCTTTCTGGCCCTGATGTGGTTGTGTGCCAGATCGGTATATTGGTGTTGACGGACAGTCGGATATTTGATCTGCCTCTGACGTGGCGGCGTGACAAGATGGCAGGAGCTCCGGACACCGACACTCAGCAGCACATTCGAATGAAGAGGGTAATATGATAAACAAGATGTTGAATGAATGCAGTAGACTTCAGCTGAGTATTGTGAGTGCCCGAGGAGAGGGGCATGAGAACAAAAGCCACGAGGCAGCTGTTAGCTCCGCTAACGGGGACAAAATAATATCCGACTTGCGAGCAGCATTGACACTTGTCGATGGACTCGAGAGAAGCAGATTTCCTGACTCAGCTTTTTTTCCGTTTCCCGACAAATAAAATAAACAGGGGTTACGGAATCAGAAGTGCATCTAAATTCCGGACACAGTGGCCAGGATGCAGCTTCCGAGCGGGCTGCCGCGGGGCAAAGATAGGCTAACGCAAAACACCAGACGCGAAAGAAAGAGAGTTGAGATACGTACCATCAAAAGCTGCCTGCACGCCACGCTTAAGTGACTGATGCGTTCGTACGCTATTACCAGCGCCAGCGCTGCCCGAACCGGGCCCCGAGGGCGGATTGGTCAGGCTCATGGCTCGTTGGGAAAGCCTTCTCCGAGGATGGGGGGTTGGACACAGAGACTGCGCCCTCTCCCGAAGAAGCCGCGTACGGCTAAGGTCTCGAGTTTCTCGGTTTAAACAACAAGAAAGAGAGCGCAAGCGCCTGCCGGTTTAGCTAGGACAAGGGGAAGGTAGTGGGTTGATTTCGGCCCCAAATGACCGACACACCTCCACAACGACACGAGCAGCGTCGCTAGCAGGAACCCAGCGCGCCCTTTTTGAAGAGTTGTCTTTGCTAAATTTCGTTGCCAAACCCACTGCAGCAGAATAGGGGAGCCGCGATTTCGGCCTTGTGAAGAGATTGCTGTGGAGTCTCGGCCTTGCGATGGACGGACGACGGCGCATCAAACGTCGATGGCGTGGTGGCACTTACGGCTCGCGCGCGCGCGGCCGACGTGCAGTCTGCGGCGAACCTGCGGCGATTGACTGGGCAAGGCGCCGGTTGTAGTATGTAGATGCAACGCAATCCTGCGCAGCTGCTCGCATGCGTAAAGTTATTCGTGACTCAGTTGTCATGTAACTCAATGCTTGTCAACGGAACGCTTCATCCTTGTCCTGCGTCGTTGGCTCCGAGGCATCCCAGTAAACGATGACTAAGCTCACCAAGTCAATGACCCTACCACCGCCGCCACCTGAACCTTGAAGTCGAGTTTTGAAAGAGAATCTAAAATCATGCTGATTATTTTTCTCGCCTAATTGCAAATCATATATTCTGCGGCTTCCGGTAGTGCACCGCTACAGTTAAACTTTCTTGAGTGGCCGTCGGCCGACATCCTCCATCTACACGCCTTGCCGCTCATCGTGGGCCAAGCTTCTCCAACACGCGAGGGCCTTGTTCATCCCACTCCGCCTTTGTTACCCACATGCTCTCCTTATCGGCCATGATGTTGGCCAAGACTGCACCACCCAGGAAGACCATGTGTCTTCTCCTGGGAGGGTCTTCTATGCGCACCTTGAACTTGCTCAAGCGCTCGGGGTTGCCCTGCAGTGCGCGTGTGAGCCACAGCTGCTTCAGCTCCTTCTCCAGACGTGATGGCAGTCCCGGGTACATGCTGCTACCTCCGGATAAAACGATAGCCTTGAACAGAGACGCGCGAATATCCACATCGGCAGCCTGAATGGTATTGAACAGAAATTCGCCGAGACCTGGCGACTCGTTGTCGACCAAGTGAGGCTGGAATAGGCATTCGGGGGCCTCGAATCGCTCACTTCCTACGCGGATGACGCGGCCGTCGGGGAGTGTGTAGTTTTCCACCAGAACCGTCGTATCTTCGCTGAGAGCCTTGTCTAGCTCGAGGTCGTATGATACATAGCAAAGCTTCTCCTTGATCTGGCGCACAGTCTCGAAATCGGCGGTTCGGTTCAGGGCGTAGCCACGACGGAGGAGTAGCTTGATAAGGTTGCGGGTGACATCGCGTCCAGCAACGTCGAGTCGTTTTGTGAGGTGGTTAAGAACAACGGATTCGTAGACGGGGACAATATGGGTGACACCATCGCCGGAGTCGACAACGACACCAGAACTCAGACCTACGAGATGATCGTCAGTCAGGGCGCTTATGCTGCGCGCTTAGTGGAAGAAATACCTTGAGCGTAGAGGGCCAGAACAGCCTGAATGGCGACGTAAACGCCGCCGAATCCATATCTGTCAAACATGACCTCGCACATCTGCTCACGGTTCTTGAGCGGGTTCATCGGAGGCTCTGTGAGAAGAATCTTCTGGCCTCTAGGGTCGACCTGAAGCTTCTCGTAAAAAGTATAGTCCCACAGGTGCTGCATGTCATCCCACTTCTTGACGATGCCATTCTCCATGGGGTAGCTTATTTGCAGCATGGTACGGGCCGCGGCGGCCTCGTCACCGCACATGATGTCCTTGATCACAATGTCATTGTCCGTCTTCTCCTCTGAACGCAGAATCGGCCGGCCGACGATGGAGGGAAACTGGTGCTCGGGAAAGTTTTGCGCGGCGTAGCCGACCTTGAGGAAGCCGGTGCCGCCGTCGAGGACTAGAAAAGGAGGGGGTTGAGTACGTCAGCGACCACGAGGCTGAGGTAGGAAGCCATTCGGACTGCTGGGCGGGGGTCGCCAGAGTGAAACGCAGACATACCGATGGGCGGAGGATTGGCCATCTTTGCGACGGCTCAGATGTAATGGTAGGGTAGGAGCAAGGTGCTGCACGAGGTGACGTGGTGTTGAGATGCGGCAGCCTTGACAGCTTCGAGTTGGCACCTCATGGTGGGGTCGAACCAACGTCAGAGGTGGCTGAATGTCAAATGCGTCACGTGCAACCCCGCGGGCCTTCACTACAGCGCCGGCCCGCGCCGGGCTGCTCCGGTGCTGTTAGTGATGTTGTGATTTGACCTTTGCATAAAAGTTTAGCCAGATCTGATATATCAAAAGTTCTTTTAAAACAGCTTAAATTACTTGCAGCAAATTTTTTCTGTATTTCATTAATTCGACATGGCTGGCCCTCCGATGTTCAGGGTCCTCATCCTCAACCCCAACAGCTCCGGAGCGATGACGGAGGGGATGAAGACGGCCGTCTCCAGAATGGCACTTTGCGAGGTATATACAACTGCACCCTCACGGCCATGCAAGATTTCGTATAAGTTAATCGAGTATTTTGAGATTTCTAGAATTTAGACATCTTCACATACACCGCTCCCAACTTTGCTCCTGACAGCATCAACGACGACGAGGGGATACAAGCCAGCACCGAAGCTGTCATGTCAGACATCCTGTCTGGTAATCTCAGCCCAAACAGCTACGATGCCATTCTTGTCGCATGCTTTAGCGTCCACACCCTCGTGTCGAAGCTCTCTTCGATGACTACAGCCGCCGTGACCGGTATCTTTGAAGCTAGCATACTTACGTCGCTCTCCATTCTTACACCACCAGGCGGGAGCGAGTCGTGGGGCATTGTCACTACAGGGGCCTTTTGGGAGAAACATCTAGGTGACGGAGTAAAAGCATTCTTGGGGCAGGCTGCCGCACAGACAAATGACCGGTTTGCGGGGACCTTCTCCAGCGGACTGACAGCAGGCGACTTCCACACTGTGTCGCCTGCACACGTCCAGGCCAAATTAAAGGACGCCACTGTTCGTCTACTGAAATCTTCCGAAGTTGCTTGTGTTGTCATGGGATGTGGCGGAATGGCTGGGCTAGAGAGCATCATTCGGGACAGTGCTATCGAGCTATACGGACGGGAGCGAGGCCAGTCCGTCTATATTATTGATGGTGTTCGAGCTGGTCTCTTGCAGCTCTACCAGATCATGCTCAGTAGACGCGAGTTTGCGTGAGCAAAAAGTAGTCAATTTATGATAGCGCTACAGTATGAACATAATTGCATAAGAGGTCTAGTCCAGGTCTAGTCCAGTCGACGAGTACGACCCCAGACTTCATCAACATCCTTCTTACCCTTTGTCTCGGGGACTCTCCAAACGATGAAGAGGGCAGATGCGGCAGCTACCGCAGCAAACAGAAAGTATACCCAGCCTCCATGGCCGCCGAAGGCCTTGTTGAGAGCAGTATTGAGGATAGGGAAAAATTGGGCAACAATAAATGTCGAAACATAGGCTCCAGCGAGAGCCCAGCTCTGGGCGGCGCCGACTGCCTCTTGGCCAACCAACTCGGAAGCGAGGATAAAGGGCACAGGACCCAGTCCAACGGCGAAGAAGGCAACGAAGAAGACGACGGCAAAGGCGGACAAGATCTGGAAGCCAGCGACAATCGACAGGGCGAGAGCAAAGGAGCTGCATCCTTGGCCAACCACAGAGATCAGGAGACAAGTCTTGCGTCCAATGCGGTCTGGCAATGGCGAACAGCCGATGGTCATCGCCAGGTTCACGACAGACACCAGGATGGTGAGAAGAACCGACGAGATGGGTAAGAGATCCTGTAGAAGCGAAACAGAGTACATAATGATCGAGTTAATGCCGCAAACTTGTTGCACACAATTGACTCCGACCACAGCGATAATGGCTGGCCGGTACAAGGGGTCTTTGACTACTTGGAAGAACCCCTGATGTTTCGGCGGATTGGTCTCCCCAGCGGCAGGAACTGTACCTTCTTCCGACTGCGAGAGCAAGCCTTGCGCTTCTCCAGCGGGACCATCAGCTCCCCACGCGTCCGACTCGTGCTCAATGTCGACATCGTGGCCGCGAATCTTTTGCAATATTCGCCTAGCGCGCGAGACATCACCATGAGCGGCAACCCAGGCTGGGCTCTCGGGAACAGCCAGCAGGCCAACTGCTTGAGCCACAGCTATGCAGACGGCAGCCCCAAGAATGACCCTCCATGCACCACCATGGCTTAAAAAGTACCCCAATACCTGCGCTGCCAGGATACCAATATTGATCGAGACCTGTGTCATGACGCCAAAGAGGCCTCTCTGGTCAGGAGGTGCAATCTCACTAATGTACAGAGGAACGATGACGGTCGCACCGCCGGCGCCGATGCCGGCCAGGAAGCGACCCAGTGAGAAAAAGGCCACGCTTCCAGACAGGGTCTCGATAATCGAGCCTAGAGCGAACAGCAGAGCGGTCAGACGCATGGCAGGCAGGCGGCCGCGCCTGGAAGCGAAATCACCGGAGCTGAGGGCGCCGATGAGCCCACCGACGGTAAAGACCGACGACACAAAGGCAAAGGCAGCCTCGTTCATGGGGATGCACTCTGGGACCCAGCTGGTGGTGTCATCGTTGCGACCAGTGGCGACAAGACGTGCTGCCAACCTCACGAGAGAGGAAATGGATTTTTTCTTGCAGGTAATGACATCCTGGGGCGCGTTGAGCTCGGCCTGATGCGACGTGTTAGCAGCCGTCCGCCTCGTGGACCCGGGTGGACTGGTCGGTAGGACAAGCTCACCAAATGAAAGCCGAATTGCAGCGGGCCGAATGTCGCGATAACCAGGAGCGAAATGAGATGAAACGTTGTGTCTCGGAGGCCTCGCCCGGTGCCTTCGCCAGACATGATTGCGGCACCAAGAATTTTGATGATGATGTTTGAATATTTCGGTTGTTGAGGAAGTGCAAACAGGCGACATATGAAGCTGTGGAAGGACCTTGTTTAGTGGCGCGGGCGCAGGACCGCCCCGTGACCATGGGCGGCCTTGAATTGCTATGGGAAGAATCGCAAATTTAGCTACACATGCCGAGGGAGAAGCACAATTATTTCTTGGTTCGATTATTTCTCTTGGATTTTGGCTTTCAATGTGCCCAAAAGTTTCAGAGTATTAGCGCCCTCTCTACTTTGACTGCTCAAGGTCTTGCAAAATCTTGCGCCCACGAACACAGTCGGCCTCATGAAAAGGTTCCCTGGAGCGCTCTGCAATGCCCTCGTTGATCCACTGTTGCACAGCAGGATGCTCAAACAAACAATCAATATACTGTCCAGCCTTGCCAGGAATCGATAGGCCAAAGGTCTTCATGCGCGATGCAATTGGTGCGTAAAAGGCATCGGCCACTGAAAACGTAGGCCCAGCGATCCACGGTCCGCCAAACTTTTCCAGGCCCTCGTTGAACAGCGCCGCCATGCGGTCCAGCTCCTTTTGCAGGTCCTCGCCCACTGGACCAAACTCGATGCGCAGGCCGACGTTCATGGAGCACTGGTCACGGATCGCGGGGAAGCCCGAGTGCATCTCGGCGGCGGCGCTGCGGGCAAAGGCTCGGGCAGCGCGGTCGCTTGGCCACACGACGGGGTGGCTCTCGGCGACGTACTCGCAAATGGCCAGCGAGTCCCAGACAACCGTCGTGGATGTGCCGTCGTGCAGGCAGGGCACCTTGGCTGTCGGCGAAAATGCGACGAACTCGGGCTGGCGCTGGGTCGGCTTGAACATTTGCAGCTTCTCCTCAAACGGTATCCCCGCAGCCTTGAAGAGCACCCATGGGCGCATGGACCAACTAGAGTAACGCTTGTTGCCAATGTAGAGTGAGTACGACATGTTGATTTTTTTTTAGTATGATTGTAGGTAAGAATTCGATGGGAATGCTACACTTCCAGACACCTGATCAAGCAACAGAGAACGGAAGTCGATGCCACTATATAGTTCAGTTCAACGCCAAAAGAAGTGGATTGGCTCATACTATTTTCGCTTTCCAGCCGCACGCCCTTTGACTCACTACATGGACTAGTTGGTGAAGATCTCTTTCACGACAAATGAATTTCTAAGCAGCAAGGTCCACTCGTGGCACTGGCACACCAGCTCATTTTCGGCTAAACACCAAGACTTGCAAGATCGAAACTGGCGATGTTATGCTCGGATGTGCCGATATCGTGATCAACAGACGCTGTGGGACATACCAGCAGTGAAACGGGGCCAGTGATACAAGACGACAAGGTCTTCATTGCCTACCAGAAACCACCGCCATTTGTGCGGTCAATCCAGCCCACGGCTTTGCCATTCTAGTTCAGTCTTGCGGCTTGTGGGAGCCAAGAGCGTTGCAGTACCAGCCCTTTCCATGGCGTTCGAGACGCCGTGTACTTTGAGGCGGATCAAGTTGCACGACAAAGACAAACATTTGATTGCACCTTGCTACCTAAAGAAGAGTGCAACTTAAGCTGCCATGCTCGTCACTTATAAAATGGCACTCAGGAGCGGCTGAAAATAGACACACTGCTTGTTTGGGGGTCTCCTCTTCTCAGGACTATATCACAATTATCGCACTTCAACGAAACCTTTGTTAAATCAAGAAGACAAATATATTCTACCAGTATGTCAAAATCCCATCTAACTCTCCTCCAGGATCCAAGCGTCCCTACAAGCACACTTCCGCCGCTGCGCAAAACCGTTCCTTAGTATCATGTTAATGCGTCCCATAAGTATCACCATGACCGCTACCGACAGCACAATGGATCACGCTACCGGCTCCAAGGCGTTCAACGGCATCGACGAATATGTCTGGAACCACACATTCGTGATCACGACCGAGCGACTCGTCATCGGGAGAGGTGTCTTGATCATGGTATTCGATCCATTGTCCATAGTAAAGTGGTCCGGAAAGGATACCAGTGAGGGTAACTCTCCAGGCCAGGACGGCCAGCCACTCTCTCCAGGAGACAGCGTCGTGGTATACGATGCGACTGTGCGGT
This sequence comes from Beauveria varroae, assembly GCA_030780425.1. Lineage (NCBI taxonomy): Eukaryota > Fungi > Ascomycota > Sordariomycetes > Hypocreales > Cordycipitaceae > Beauveria > Beauveria varroae. The sequence goes on from JAPFUP010000108.1 coordinate 144,932, forward strand.
TCCATTAGGCCAGCCAGCTGCTGACAGTCCTGTGGAAACTTGATCTTCCTCTTTCAAATTACTATATCAAAATACATATCCAAAGAATCGGTAGGGAGCGGCGTTCCGGAATGATATGCGATGGAAAATGGGCCGAAAGAATGCACAAATGACAGACAACTTGCTGCTTGGAAGCCCCCTATATGTACCCGAGGAAGATTCTCTACGAGCAACAACAAACATGGTCTATGCGTATACAGCAATAGTGTCCGGCAGAAACACCACCTGCTGACGCGGTGGAAGGCGTCTCAGACGCAGGCAGACTGCTCGTCGATGACGTAGCCTAGTGTGACGACCTGCCATCAATCCGCGACTCACTTGGGGCATGATGACGTCTCGCGAGCTCGTATGCGTGCCGTATTGCTCGGCTGCATGAATGTTTCGTGTTTCACTCGATGGCGCACCGATGTCTCTGGCCTAGTCGTCATTATGGCCATCGCCGAGTTTGCCATCCTCGGGAACATAGTGCTGATGGACGGTCAAGTCCAGAGCACAGATATCAGACGAAAGTTGGTCCCGGGGTCGCCATTCACAATGTCCCCCACAGTGAGACACTGAAACTCGTGATATCTCAACTTCTCCATCGATACCGCATTCACCTTGGCAACACGATGCCAGTTGCAGATGAACTCTCCCTGCCTGCATCTGGGGACTTGACAGCACGAGTCCCAATGGCCTTCTTCGAGCGCGATAATACTCTCGACGAGGAGAGGCCCAGTTGGCGGCTCGGTAGATAGGGATTTTGGAATTTCTGATCGGAGCAACGCAGCTGCGGCATGTCGGATGTCCTGCTTGCGACAAAATCGAACGATGAACTGGAGCGAGATCCGTAGGGAAGGTCCGAACCTTGCTGGCGCGTCTGCATGATAGCTTGTCCCTGCTGTCAGTGCCTCCTCGATGACGCACAAAGCCGAGGTGAAATCTCTGTCGAATGGATCCCAACGTGTCTCGTCGCCCACATGCTCGAATGGCTCCAACCGCATCTCAAAGCAGATACGTGTGAGGATGCGCCGGACGCTGAGTGCCGCACCCCCCAGAGGGTGAATATTCTCCGTCGAATATATCAGGGACAGATATCGTTCCTCCCATAGCAGAAATCTAGATCGCAGCGAGGCGCGTTTCATATGTGCTACCGCTACATCAACGGACGTTGTGCTAGACTGAGCAAGCAGCTCTTCCAGGATGGCATGCAAGCTGATCCAAATCATTTCCAGCTCTGTGTAGGCCGTGAGGACAGACTTCAGTGGCCGCTCCTGAAGGTATGCCAGGGCTTCTTGCCAGTCGTCGCCGGGCGTATCAGCAGTCACAAGCAGAGATTCCTCGTGGATCCTGGAGTAGCTGATAGTCAGGAATAGCAAATGCATTGCTTCGTCTGAGGTGTCAACGCCCTCCCAGAACTTCCAATCGCGGATCAATCGAACAGTTTTCTTGTGCAGGGTCATGAAGTTTCGAAGGTTGCCTGGATGCCCAGAATAGGCACAGAAAAAAAAGTTGGCTACTAGAATGACGGTCTTGTCCTGCCTGGACAATTTCTTTTGTGTTCTTACTAATTGTAAAACTTGCTGTACGGCTGCCAAGTGTTGAGTGACGGCCAGCTTGCCCAGTTTTGAGCAGTCGACGGCTTCTGCGTCTCCATTGGCCTCGATTCTCGCCCACATCAACGCAGAGAGCGCATTCGTTGCGTGCCAGATTGCCGGCACGGTGAGCGCGAATCGGGGAATATAATAGCGCCAGTAGTCGCAGTTGAATTCAGCCGCGGCAGATGGGATCAAATGATGCAGGAAGTGACGATTGAGCCTCAACCCCTCGAGGCACGGATCCACGGGCGCAGAGCTCAGCTGCAAGGACGCGGGGGCTACCGAATCTAGATAATAGCCGCTACATGTTCGGTTGCCTTTGCGGCAGCGTTTGCAGAAAGGCCTGGCCTCGTCGCATTTGACGTGGCGCGATCTGTGCCATGATTAGCAACGCAAAAAGGCCATGGGGAGAGGGCCCTTTGGAGAGCTCGGGGCTCTCTTACCGGCAGGTCGAGCATCCAGTCCTCACTCTGGGGGCCCATTGTCTCTTTCGGATGGTTAGTCGTTGGTCACGGGAGGCTGTGGCTTCCGAGTCTGTTGATAGAGGTGGAGAGTCCATGGTTCGCGGCGCACGCGCCACGACAATGTACTTAGGCGAAACGGCCGCCACGCCAAGGCACCATAGGCTATCAGCTGCAGGAGCGTGCGGCCAAGCAAGATGGATAGATGTCAAATCAACTGTGAGATAACGAGTACCGTGTATGGATATGGAATCCGCAGCGTCTAGCGAGCCAAGCTGTTTAAATGATGATGAGTGGGAACTTGAATGTCCCATGAGATTGCAGAGGTGTTCATCTTACTACCCCACCCACTGGTCACAGTTGGAAGGCTGGAAGGCAGCCTTCAGCTGACAAAATTGTGCCAGCCTTGTCTGACATGTCCAAAAAGACTGATTTTCACATCAAAGATGGGACCAAAACAGTGAGGTTCCTTTGCTACTGGTTGCCCTTCCTCTTATGTTATACAGCTCAGCCACTGTGCGCGGGACCCGACGCTAACAATTCTGCAAAAAGCTGTCTTGGGCAGTGCCGTAGACTTGTACAGAGACGGTGTTTGAGGGTCTTATTATAATGTCAGAAGAGAGGAAGAATACACAAAGGATAAGAATACAAAAATATGCACCAAAGCAATGGTTATCAGGGGACAAAAATTCCAAGAGATGCCAAGTCTCAAAACCACCTGTAAGAATCCACATGGTTAGGCTTCCCGCAAAGTCTCAGCGGTATATTGCACACGCAGTTCTATATTAAGACGCCCACCACACCGCGGCCTTGTCGTAGTCTTCTCACAAGTACAAGAGCCATCGTCAAAACTCTAAACAGCCTTTAATCCCAAGTTCAGTAGTCTCCAAATGCGTAGCATAGTACAACACCATCTTGTCCCTCACTTTATCAGTAATACTGATCGCAAAGTCACCATGATCGCTTGCACCGTCGCACGTCCATCTAAGACGGGGCGATACCCGCCTTACCCCGATGAAAAAGAGTCACAGCGGAGCCGGAACCCCGAAGCCGCCGCACGGCCGCACTCGGCCGGTAAAAGTGGTTTTACCCACCATTCGTTTACATCTTGGTCATTGTGAGTCGAATCAGCGCCTTCTCGATGGGTTATATACTGCTCTCACCTGCGGGCGAAAAATTAAAGTAGGAAGATGCGAGGAATGCTCAACAAAGTCCCGGGACCAGATGCATAAAAAACAAAGCCGAGAATGGCAATAATATCACATAATAGTGGCGCGGACGCCACGATAAACAACAAAGAGCACAGTCCAGAAACACAGACGCCCAGCAGCACGCCCGTCATCAGAACGCCACCACCACCAGATGGGGGATTGACGGCTTGGCTGCAAGTACTTGCCGGCCACCTCATTGTCTTCAACACCTGGGGCTACATCATCAGCTTTGGCATCTTCCAGCCCTACTACGAGCAACAGCTCGCGCTCGACCCCTCTGCCGTGTCCTGGATCGGCAGCGTCCAGATATGTCTCGTTCTCCTCGTCGGCGCCTTTTCCGGACGCCTGTTCGACGCCGGCTACTTTAGGCAGATGCTCGTCGTGGTACTGGCAGCTGTTCCTGGCGCAGGGCGTCTGCCAGGGGCTCGGCTGCGGCGCCATCTTTGCGCCCACAGTGGCCAACACGTCGACGTACTTTGCGACGAGGCGTACCCTGGCCATTTCGGCGAGCGCCTGCGGCGGCGCCACGGGCGGCATCGTGTTTCCGCTCATTGCGCGGAACTTGCTGCACAGTATTGGTTTTGGCTGGACGATGCGCATCATGGGCTTTGTGGTTTTGGCCGTGTATGGCATTGTGCTGGTCTGTGTGCGGACACGGCTGGCTCCGCGCAAAGCAGGGGCCTTCATTGACACGACGGCTTTTCAGGAAGCGACATATGTCCTTTTTGCCATAAGCATGTTCATAACACTATGGGCAACTTATTTTGTTTACTTTTATGTAAGTGCAATTCCTCGGCACCAGTTACATGCCCGTGCTAAATGAATCAACCATTAGGCCCGCGCATATGCTGTCAATGTGCTCAAGGGTTCGCAAGTCGACTCTTTCAATATGCTCATCGTCATCAACGCCGTTGGCATTCCGGGACGACTTATCCCGGCATATCTGGGCGACCGATACTTTGGCGCAGTCAACGTATTCTTACCCACTGTGTTTGCAATGGCCGTGTGCGTCTACGCATGGATCGGCGTAAAAACCATCACGGACGAGTACATTTGGATCATATTCCTCGGCTATTTCGGTGCTGGCATTCAAGGGCTCTTCCCGGCGACACTAGCCGGCCTCACCAAGGATCTCAGCAAAAGCGGAACGAGAATAGGCATGATATTTAGCGTCGTGAGCATAGCCGCTCTGACCGGACCCCCCCTGGCCGGCAAGCTGATTGACGTGAGAGGCGGGAGTTACCTTGGTGCGCAGCTCTGGGGAGGCACATGTCTAGTCGTTGGTGGCTTTATACTGGCTGCTGCCAAATTCTGCAGCGTAAAGGAGACGGCTTGATCGTGGATCATGTCCAGCGAGCCAGATGAATGCCATAGATTGGAGGACCGTCATAAAGATCGATTTATTGGGCGTAGCTCGTCGTAAGTCTTGTTAAATGAGCTCCTACTAATGCAAGTGTAAGTGGCAGTCCATCATGTAGCTTGGCAAGTTTCGCCGTGGTCTGATTTATCATTTTGTGGCGAATTCACGTCGTACCGTCTAGGGATCGGACAATAGTAGGCTAATGCTTGCGATGCTAGGCTGGGCTTCTACATTAACGCGCGTTATGTTGTTTTTTGGTGTCCATTTTAATGAATGCTGAAGTGGCTGCCGCGCGCCGGCTTTGGCTGCGATGAACACTGCATAAGAAGGCAAGGAGAGGCAGTCCGTCTGGCGGCGTGGCTTGCAATACAATGTGTGTTGGGCCCAAGGGGAACAAAATAGACCGCGAATGAGTCTCGACACCCGCCGCAAGAGTTTCCAGGTTGTCCCTGGGATAAAGTCCAAAATTCACGTGGGTGAAGTGAGCCTTCCGACTCTGTGTGCGGTATGTTTTCCCCCCACATGCTTGGGTGCATTGCCTGCTATGTATCCCCACGACAAAGTCTTGGAGTGATGTAGCTGACGTTTTTGAGATGCTATCGGCGGCTGTCGTTCTCTGAGTAGTTGCAATCTGTGACCGGGGCTTCATAGAGGGGCTAAAACGGCAAGCGTAAAAGCCTATGCCTCGTATTATGAAAGGAATGGGCCGCTGGGACTGAGTCGTCGTCTCATGATCACGGCCTTAAGAGTTAGCAGTGCTTAGCTTTCGTCTTGTAATGATTACTCTCTTCCCGTTTAGGTTGGGGATGCCATCCATGTGCAGTTGAAACGATCTCACGTCGTCTCGTGTATCTCGTCTGTCAGCGAGCTGCCATAGTATGGTACTATGGTAGTATGCTATGGTAGTAAGCTATAGTAGGCAAAATGTAGCTCACTCATGCTAGCCCGCTACTGATATGTAGTTACATCTTGTTCATGATCGGCTGATCTAAAACAGGACAAGTCCGGGCTGTTGGCACCCATTGAAGCTTCCTAGACTTGGCCGTCGTAGCGCGGAATCTTATTAATAGCTGGATATGCATTCTTTAGTCGTGATTCTAGTATTTGATAGGTATATATAATACTATTGCGTGAAACATAAAACAGCTAGCGCCCAAATTATAATTTTGCCTGTTTAATTGCGAAACATTGACTGTTTGAACCAAACTCAACACAGCTCGCTATCAAATGCTGCCACTCGTCGTTCGCTGCAAGTGGCGATGTGACGTATTTTTTCGCGTCTGTTCTATCTAAAAGATCATCCATATGTGGACGGATGGCTTCGAGTGCATCGATTTCATTATCCAAAATTTGCCTTGGTGTCCAACCTAATGCTTCGACATACCAGCTAGGATTTTGCGCAATGCAAACATGCTCAAACGTTTTCCGTACCTCTTGAGACACATATTTGGAATCTTTTGCTGCTTCCCATGCCATTCTTTGACCGATAGCAACGATGTATGAACGGCATCGAGGCAGCACTGCCGTGTTAAAGAGTTGAGCATGTTCAACCTCGGAACCAGCCGCTTCAAGGTAACTCTCAAGTTCACCTGACAAACCAATTTCGTATTGTGCGAGAGTTGACCTTGCATCTCTCGCTTCGGGCAATTTATACTTGCCTGTTAACAACTCGTATGTCAGTCCTAGGTTGCAAAGTATGTTAGAGACCAACTTGGCGTATTCGACGACTTCAAAATCTGGCACCTACGTAGACACAAAACGTGAATATCCCCCTCACCAACCGCGTTCGCGGCAAAGGATAAGTACATTTCGGCAATTTGATTGTGTCCATAGTAGCCTCGCCAGCCACACCTCTCGGACAGCTCCGACAAGAGCGCGAAGTGATGTATCACGACGGCTTTATAAACAATGGCGATTCCCCGTCGCAAATGTAAGCTAGTACTCGAATTTCGAAAAATCTCGATGCACCAATCCGTCATTGCTCTCAATACTTGGCCAGCGGCGAGACTTTGCAAAATAGGGCGATACTGTGTGCTAAACGAAATAATAGGCACGAGGCCCCCCTGCGAGTTTTGTTGTACCATCCGTCGTTTGCTGTAGATGGCTGCGATGTAGGTGCCGACTTGCAAACAGTTCAAATTGCCGATGGATAGCGCAATTGCCCCAACAGACAGTCTCCAGAGCTGGTGGTGCAGATCTAGCTGGGCATCATTTGGTTTCGCCAGGGACGATAGAACAGATTCGGGCGGCAGCCGTACGTGATTGAAGGCCGTAATGGCATGGTCCAAAGGCTTAGTTCCAGGCCGAACGGGCAATAACCAAGTCGTGACGCCTGAATGCATCTTGTCTCGATCGGAAATGGGTACAACAAAAAGCTTCAGCCCTCTGTCTTCTTCATCCACGATCAACCTGGCCAATACAATGCCTAAGCGCTTCATCCCTATGACAGGTGCAGCCGGCGGCATAGCTTTAGCAGCGTTTTCGCTGGGAGTATGTAAATCAAAGCACCCGTCTGGTAAAAGAGTAGCTGTTGTTTCAATATTTTTGACATCAAGACCATGCCCTAGTTCCGTGATGAAGATTGAGCCAATGGCTTCCAAAGACATGAGTTGATCCAGAACTGGTTGTAGCGCAGGCTTGTCTTGGACGCATGCTCCAATCATTCCCACGCAAATATTGAGATGAATCTGCGCAATCTGAAAAGCGCCCACATCTCGAGTCATAATCACTATACATGGTCAAATTAGCGACGTCTCGCACATAATTCATGTTTTTTATGCATTGGTGCATCGTCGTTATGCCCTACAGTCTTTATGAAATGTCCAAAACTTGGGGCTCAAATTCACAATGTCATCAACACATAGCCCTGATTTTGAAGTTATGACGCATTAGCACATATTCCCGTATGATTTTGTCACGTTTAGTACCTGATTTGGCACACATTGCCTTTGCTCTTTCATAAGCTAAACGGTAGGCTTCCCGGGAGCCAACGAAATTCTGACACGGATTATCTGTCCAAAGGGCCTGTGCGACAAGGGGCAAATCGGACGCCATGTTTAGTAAAAAGAAGCAAAATATTGCTAGTATTTTAAGTTCTTCTAATCAGACGACAATGGGTAGCCACAGAGATGAAAACGTGGGGAGAGAAACAAGGAATATATACTAATACACATAGGTTCAGCTGGGAGGGTTGGTATGACTCTCATTTGGCCCGATTTGATTAGCGCTCTACTTGTTGTTGACGAGGAACGACTCTCAACGATCCGCAGAGGGAAAGGCGTTGCCGAGATCTTTCCCTCATCTCGTCTCAGAAGGGTTAGTTCGCGCGGCAACCCCGCTCTTGACACAGTAAGTTATTGAAAGTCGCTCCCCATCTGGTTCCACAGTAAGCTGCATGGCCCAGAAAAAATTGTTGTCGATTTTGAAGGCTGGCGAATTCCGTGGTATTGGTGAAGCGTCGTAAGATTGACTATCAGGGGCACTATTGATCATGGAGATTCAGATTCCCGATCACCTTTCATATTCTCTTCTTCCTGTTTTGTCACTGGCGTGCGGTCAAGTGTTTTCGCCTCAATCCGCCACCACATGTGCGTGCGTTTGTTTTGTTCAGAATGCCTGTCAGGTTACTCTCTCTCCGGCAGAAAACAACCCCTGTCCCGCTGAAATAGATCTAAGCCCTGTAGGTACGTCGCCGCCCCTTGTCGGTACCAGCCTGGCATAAGACTTAACTACCCATCTCGCTCAGTAGAGTCGTGTCGGAGGCTGGCACGAGTATCAGTAGCTCTACAGGGCCTGTAATTCAGCGGGCTGCATCCACTACCTTGGCCCCAGGGGGACAAATTAAATCGCCGACACACGGAGTAAGGCTTATGCTAAATGATGGAAAAAAAAGGGTAATATAGAGAGAAAACCCTCTTATTAAAGAGTTTTTATATGAAGAATGATATAGAGAATTTTATCATATTGATCTTAGATTTTAAAACATATTATGTGTAGGGAAATACACTGCTGTTGCTAACACGTCTGCTTGAGCACCGGCGATCTGTTTTGTCCCCCTGGTGCTTGGGTACTCACCTACCTACCTAGGTACCTACCTACCTAAGGAAAACCGCTGCCAGGGAACGGGTGCTGCCCATCATGTAGGGCAGCCAAAGGTAACGCGGTATGAGCGTTGTCACTCGCATCATGCATGTTATTGTACCCTGACTCTAGCGGCAACACTCGAGAGTAAATTAACCGTCCTTGGCTTTAATTCAGAGTTAATATCCCCGAATACAAATTGAAAGCTCTTGTTTTTTTGCTCGCTCTCCATGTCCCTTGTGCCTGGTGAGTAACCTACCTACAGTGGTTATCAGGCAGAGGTAAGGATGTTGTAATGTGGAAGTGGGTGCCCGCTAAGGATGCCTAGTACCTTAGTTAAATAGGTGACAGTGGTGTCAGCGCAAGACCCTGATGTGTCCTGACATGAAAAAAGATCTCCAACCCATGCATTGGACATCAACACATTTACCAACCGCAGCTAAGCATGCCCCGCGTGCCGTGGATATGTCGCAGCTGCTCTCGGGCTTTATTGAATGCAACCCGATTTCCGAAGCCCCAATTGGCGCGCTTTGTCTCGACTGGTGAGCTTTGTCAATGTTTGGGCTGCTTGCCTTGGCTGACGGGGGTTTCTCCTAGAATCGACACTTGCGCCGAGTCTTATTCTGCGAGCAAAAGCCCTCACAGCCGAACACAATGAATTGCAAAAGACGCTCAACCACTCCTTTGATGCTGCCAAGGCGAAACGAGCCGGTGAGCTGCGGCGCGTGGCCACCGCGCTCGAGGAGTGGGAGACGGCAAACAGCGCCATTGTTGAGCTGCGTGCCATGACGCAAGAGTCCGCCGACCAGGACGACGCGGATCTTGCCGCGATTGCGCGCGACGAGCTCGATGCCGAAGTCGCCAAGCTGCAAGGTCTAGAGCGGAATCTGTCGGCGAGCCTGACGCCGCGGCACCCGTTTGCCGATCTGCCCTGCATGCTCGAGATCCGGCCGGGCCCTGGCGGCCTCGAGGGCCGCTACTTTGCCGACACCGTCTTCAAGATGTACAGGGGCCTCTGCGCGCGCAAGGGCTACCGGAATAAGGTGGTCAAGTACGACTTGGCCGAGGGCGCGGGCGACCAGTCGTCGGCCGAGGGCGAGCTGCCGCTGCAGGAGGCCATTCTCGAGATTGAAGACGCCGGCGCGTACGACACGTTTCGCGCCGAGGCGGGCATGCACCGCGTGCAGCGCATCCCCAGTACCGAGAGCAAAGGCCGCGTGCACACGAGCGCCGTCGCCGTCTGGGTGCTGCCGTCCTTTGCCGAGGCGGCGGCCGACGACATGGACTTTGAGAACCCCGAGAGCGACTTTTACATTGACCCGCAAGAAGTCAAGATTGAGACGATGCGCGCTCGCGGCGCCGGTGGGCAGCACGTCAACAAGACCGAGTCGGCGATTCGCATGACGCATCTGCCGACCGGCACGACGGTGTCGATGCAGGATCACCGCTCGCAGCACAGGAACCGCGACGAGGCGTGGAAGCTGATGCGCTCGCGCATCGCCGCGCAGCGGACGGAAAAGCGCGAGGAGGAGGCGGCGAGGCTGCGCAACAGCGTGCTGTCGACGACGCAGATTACGCGCGGCGACAAGATTCGCACGTACAACTACAACCAGGACCGCTGCACCGATCACCGCGCGGGGCTCGACGTGCATAACCTGCCCAGTGTGCTCGAGGGCAGCGACGTGCTGGATAAAATTATGGATGCTGCCAGAGAATCACTGGTCGGCAAGGAGATTGAGATGCTTGTGGCCGAGGAGGAAGCCAAGGCAAAGGCTGCTGCAAGTGGTGGTAAAAAGTAAATGGGGGCCGTTGCAAATCCTTGTATAAATGTAGAAATATGTATCAATAGTCAATTGCATACACGAGAATAGTCGTGACCTTCGATAATAGAAGCCCCAGTTGAACGTTACGAATAATTGTAGAATCCTCCAGAGAAATGAACCGTCCAAGATGCCCAAATTTAAAGAAACAAGGTACACCGTTCCATCACCCAAGAGCCAATATCCCAGTCCCAAATAAAAAAGTATAACAATAAATACGCCAGGCCCGAATTCAAACTCCCTTTCCATATCGATGCTTTTTGTCCCATTCTCAAACATTGTGAGTCGTTACATGAGCCCGCTCAAGACAACCTTGCCAATGTTGGCCACCTCTGACCGAATGTGCGCCTTGCTGTGCTCCTCAAAGTCCTTGACGATATTTTGCACAATAATCTTGCGGACTTTGGCGTCGGCCTTGGCAAACAGCTCGGCTACGGGCGCGGAGCACTCGCGCGGCGTGGGCATCAGCGCCAAAAACCGGCTGTATGAGTCGATCAGCACGTCGCACAGCGTCGCAAACGTCTCGAAAAAGTCGGGGTCAAACGGCAGCGACGGCGTCAGCAGGTAGGTGTACTCCTCGCCGGGGAGGAGATCAGACTCGGAGGCGGCAAAGTTCATGACGGACGGGCCGCTGCCTCCCGTGCCAGCAGCGGGAAGGCCGCCGCCACCACCACCGCCACCGCCGCCGCCGCCACTGCCGCCCTGGCCGTGGTCGTCGGTGAGGGACGTGTCGGCCGTCGAGATGGACCGACGCGACTTACCTCCCGGCCGACGGAACATGTTAGGCAGCCGGGCGCGGGACAGGGACGAGGACGAGTCGCCGTGCAGCTGCTGGAATGAGTCAAACTCGGAGAAGAGGCTGTTGAGGCAGCGCAGGAATTCGACGGGTGTGGAGGAGTACAAGTCGTTGATGGTAGGGATCGAGACGCCGAGGAGGAGGATGTTGGTAGCCTTGCGGGAGAGCTTGCGAGGGTCGTACGAGGGCATGCGGCTGAGGTCCGACTTTTCGAACAGATATGTGTTGAACCAGTATACCCGACCTTCGTGACTATGCTTTGTTAGCTACCATTACATGGAATTCGGCATCTAGGATGCGGCTTACGCCTTGCGAAGGTAGCTCAGCGTCGATATTCGCTTCTGCGCTGCCTCGATAATTTGCTGATGCATCATGGCCACCTCGCTTTGCCGCCACTGAGTTGGGCTGATGCCCGTTGCCGTCGAGGGCGTCTGCTGGGGCATCATAAACGCATTACTCGTCGTCGAGCGGCTAATTGCCGAGAATGGCGCACTGTCGGGGCTGATGGGACTGCGGACCGGATCGCGGCCGTCGCGCGGCGCAATCTTGACCGCCGCAGCAAGGGCGTAGTCAGGAAGCGCAGGCGGCACCGAGTCATCCGTCATGACGGCGTCGGCGGCGCTGCTTGCTGTCGTAGAGACGCTGCTGCGGCGTCGCGCACCCGACAGTGACGCCTTGCGCGAAAAAGACGCTTTGCGCTCCTTGGACAGGGTGCCGCTCAGGAGGCCCAGCGCGGACGAAACGGCGGAGCCATCGCGCGTCGCAGGCCGCGAGGGCAACGCCGAATCGCCGCCGCCATGGCCGAAATGGGATGCCGTCGATGTCGAACCGGGAGCAAAAGGATTATGCATCGCGGAAGGAGAAGGCGAGCCGTTTGTTTGGCCGCGTCGCCTCGGTTTGTTCGGTCTGCTGCTACTCCTGGCGGGGCAACGAGGGGGGAGATGCGGATCTGGGCGCTGGCGGTGTAACCCAAAGCAGGCGGGACAGAGGGCTCCGCCGGCTTGGCGCCGTGAGGGTGATTCGGAGGCGAGGGCCAGGCGAAAGAAAAGCGCCGCCGGAGGGAGATGGAGCGCTCGTATGACGGCGGCGGGTGCGATGTTGTCGAGCAGTGGTAGAGGGAGGGAGGGGTGTCGAGGCGGGAAGCGTAAGCGGGCCACTTGTAGTCCGGGCGGTTTAAGCCAAAAACGCTGTTGGTGAGGATAAACACAACAAAAGAGCGATGCAAAGGAAGAAGTGAAAGACTGATCTAGAAATGCCATAATTTACCGTCAATCTCGCCTTTATGACTTTTTTGCTCAAGTTATAGTACGACTGTCGAGAATGCTTGTTCTTCCGCGAGGCGCCATGTATACTTGAAACAGCATGATGAGACATACTATCTATGTATGCTGCATGCAACAGACAAACCATGAAAATTAAAAGAAACAGGTCAGAATTCCCAAATAAAGTAGAGCCCATCGGGATGAGAGCCAAAGAGATTGCCAAGGTCTTGGTCAAGTTGATTTGCGAACTGCATTGGCTTCGAAGGGCCCCGGGGGCTCTACCTCTGGTTTGTTAATCAAAAGCAAAGCTCCTGTGCATAGTGCATATTGCGCGGTTTCCTTTACGGCTACACTCATGGCGGTAAGAACTGCCTGAGAGATCTAGCGTTGCAAGTTCTTATGACTCTTGCAGATGACCATCCTACAGCCTTCACACAGTCTGAAACGATTGGCTCATCTCTGTACCTGTAGCTATGCACAGATATTGGAGCTCCCCTATCGAGCGTCTCGAAGACGGGAGGCGGGTAAGGCTGACAGCGAGGAGGTCAGCTGGGCGTCGATGCACCAATCATCCGGCTCTCTGGTAGCTGCGGTGCGCATGAGGGGTTGCTGCCTTATTGTAGCCGCTGCTTTGGCACTGGTTACTTTCGGTGCACCAGACAAAGTTTGATGCTCGAACAATCACTGGTATTCAGTACAAGAACCAGTAGCCTGACCAGCTCGGATTCGCGCCGCCCAGCCTCGCCTCCTGTGACCTTGCAAAGGCCACAAAGGTAGTCGCCTTCCCCAGCAAACGCCATATAAGCATTTCCGCCGAACAAACCTGGGGGAACATCCCCTATCGAAGAGACGATGAGCTTCAAACACACCAACACGAGCCGAGAGACCACCGAAGATGAGGGCCTAATGCCTAGGGGTCCCAAAAGACAGAGGCTGAACGACACAATCTACACGAATGGCTCTGCCTTGGCCGCGCTGTCTCACGAAAAGTACGCAGTTGGCTGGATATGCGCACTTCCGATCGAAATGTCAGCTGCAGTGGCCATGTTGGACGAGACACACCAAGGACTACCAAGGGCTGACGAGGACACCAATACATATACGTTGGGACGCATCGCTGCACACAATGTCGCCATTGCGTGTCTTCCGTCAGGCTACTACGGCAACAACAACGCCGCGGCCGTCGCGACCAATATGCGGCGAACTTTCCCTTCTATGCGTCTTTGCCTAATGGTTGGCATTGGTGGCGGAGCTCCTGGAAAAGCCGATATCCGACTCGGGGATGTTGTCGTTAGCGAAGGCGTGCTGCAGTACGACCTAGGAAAGGCACTCAGCGAAGGCCGTTTTACGCGTACAGGCATCATGAACAGACCGCCGCAAGAGCTGCTGACGGCCGTTGCGAACCTGCGAGCGCGACATCGCATTGAGGCTAGCCGGATTCCCTTGATTCTTTCCGAGATGCTTGAGCGCCATCCAACGATGAAGCAGTTCGTTCACCGCAACTCGCTGCGAGACCGTTTATTCGACAGCACATATGACCATGTCCAATCCAAGGTCCTTTCAACGGACAATTGCGAGCTGTGTGATATTTCTAGATTGGAGGTCAGGCCCCCACGAGATGACCCGGATCCAAAGATTCACTACGGAACGATCGCCTCTGCAAATCAAGTCATGAAGCAGGTCAAGACTAGAGACGAGCTAGCACACGAGCTAGACGTGCTATGCTTCGAGATGGAGGGGTCAGGCGTGATGGACGGCTTTGCGGGTTTGGTCATCCGCGGAATTTGTGATTACTCTGACTCTCACAAGAACAAGCAATGGCAAGAGGTTGCGGCCACAGTAGCGGCAGCCTATGCAAAAGAGCTTCTCTTGGTCATACCTGCTGACGTGTGTACAGCAGTACCAGTAGTTGCGATAACTTCTGTCGATCTCGGTGAGTATTGCCGGTTCTTCTCTTGAGTTTGTTCCCGCTAATAAAGCCAATATTCAGATCGTCAACAAACTCTATTGCGGTCTTTGGAATTTGAACAAATTAATGCTCGCCGTTCGAATATTAAGCCAAAGTTCTTAACCACGTGCCGATGGCTACTGGCACACCCAGATTATCTCGACTGGCAAGACCCCAAACAGGCCGCCAAACACCACGGTTTTCTGTGGATACGTGGAGGCCCTGGTACTGGCAAGTCGACTATCATGAATTTTGCCTATAAAGAAGCAACGACTCACAAAGATGTGGTGGTCATCTCATTCTTCTTCAACGCGCGGGGCGAAAGTCTGGAGCGATCTACTCACGGAATGTATCGATCTCTCCTGTCACAGCTACTAAACACGCTACCGAACCTCCTCACAATTTTTGACGCCCCAGAGCACAAGAAGTTCCTCGACGACTTTTACACGGCTATTTTGAGTCACCACAACCCTGTGTGGCAGATCATCGTGCTCCAAGATTTGCTACGAAGCGCACTGATGAAGCTCGGCCAGACCCCTTTGGCAATCTTTGTCGATGCTCTTGACGAATGCTCTTCTGATCAAGTGGAAGAATTAGTAGAGTACTTTGAAGCTCTTGGAGAAGACGCAGAGCAAAATGGCTTGCGACTCAATATCTGCTTCTCCAGCCGCTATTACCCATACGTCGATATCCAGTACGGCCTCAAGATTAAACTAGAGAAACAGAGCGGCCACGAAGAGGATATTGCCATGTATATTCGAAACAAGTTGAGAATTGGCACAAGCAAGACTGCGGAAGAAATCAAAACAGCAATGCAAACCAAGGCGAATGGCATCTTCATGTGGGTTGTTTTGGTAGTCGACATTCTGAAAGCAGAATATCAAGGTGGCCGGATCTTCGACGTCAAGAAACGGCTTGCCGCCCTACCAGCCGAGCTAAGTGACTTGTTCAAGGAGATTCTGGCAAGAGATCAGAAGAATATTGGAGACTTAAAGCTTTGCATTCAGTGGATTCTGTTTGCGAAACGTCCGCTGAAGCTAGAAGAGTACTACTTCGCCGCTGTGTCTGGGCTGAGTCCTGATGAACTGAGCGAATGGGACCGAAACGACATTACTACAGAGGACATGAGCAGATTTGTCATAAGCTCCTCAAAAGGACTCGCAGAGACGACGAGATCCAAAGTCAAAACAGTTCAGTTCATTCATGAGTCGGTCCGAGAATTCTTTCTCAAGAATGCCCTGCACGAGTTATGGCCCAATCTTGCGTCCGCAGACTTCGAAAGTGTAAGCCATAGTCAACTAAAGCAATGTTGTTATGCATATTTCGATTTCTGCGTTGTGTTCAAAGCTGAAGTCTGTCGGTTCTTTGCGCAAAAGATCCCAACAGCATCTTCTGATGAAGCAAAAGAACTGCGCAGCGCCGTGTCGGCCAAATTTCCATTTCTCGAATATGCAACACGCAATCTTTTCTATCATGCCGATATTGCAGCCAGATCCATTCCGCAGCACGAATTCTTGAGTACTTGTTCCCTCGAAGCCTGGATTCTTCTCGACAACCTTTTCGAGATGTTTAAAATTCGCCGCCACACACCAACGACAACTCTTCTGCACATTTTGGCAGAAAGAAATCTCGCAAAACTCATCAAAGAAGCATTGCACCTCGACTCAAGAGTTGATATAAAAGGAGGGCGGCATCGCTACCCCCTATTTGCTGCTTTGGCTAATGGCAATCACGATGCCGTCAAAGCACTACTGCAGACGCCGAATAGCCCCCAAGAAGATGACGCCTTTGCCCGTTTGGATTATGCGTCGAATTTGAAAGTCACAAAGGACCAAACGCCGCTTATGTGGGCTGCTGCGAAAGGATATGACGTCGTTGTCAAATCACTTCTTGCAAAGGGCAGCGATATTGAAGCGACGGATAAGCATATTCGGACGCCACTATCGCATGCAATCGAGAATGGAAATGACACTACCGTACGGCTCCTACTTCAAAATGGCTATGATTTTCGAAAGCACATTCATGACTGGAAGGGACCGCTTTTATATGCTGCTATGCATGGAAATGACGCTATTATACGGTTGCTACTGGAAAACGGTGCGAAAATTGAAGCTCAAGATTGTAACATGGAAAGTCCATTGAGAGCTGCTGCCTCATTTGGGGAAGAGAAAGCTGTAAGGCTGCTGCTTGAGGCAGGCGCAGATATCGAAGCGAAGGACAATGCTGGTAGGACGGCACTAACATGTGCTACTGAAAGAGAGCATGAGGCTATCGTTCAGCTGTTACTAGAGAAAGGTGCGGATGTCGAAAGCCCAGCGTCCGGGGTGCACAATCCATTAATAGTTGCCGCCATTCATGCATACGAGAACGTTTTACGGCTGCTGCTCATAGCAGGTGCAAATATCGAAGCGAAGGATGATAGTGGTATGACGTCACTAATACGTGCTGCTATGAATGGACATGAGGCTATCGTCTGTCTGCTACTCACAGAGGGTGCAGATATCGAAGCAAAAGATGAAAAAGATATGACATCACTTTTACATGCTACAATGATGGGGCGTGAGGCTACCGTCCGGCTGCTACTCACGGAGGGTGCAGATATCGAAGCAAAGAATGACAGGGGTATGACATCACTTATATATGCTGCCGGGTGTGGGACTGAGGCTATCGTCCGGCTGCTACTCGAGAAAGGCGCCAATATTGAAGCCGTAGGGCCCGAGGGAAAAAGTTCGTTAATATTTGCCGCTTCCCTTGGAAGAGAAAACGTCGTCCGGCTGCTACTCGAGAAAGGCGCCAATATTGAAGCCGTAGGGCCCGACGGAAAAAGCTCGTTAATATTTGCCGCTTCCCTTGGAAGAGAAAACGTCGTACGGCTACTACTCGAGGCAGGTGCAGATTTTAACAAGAAGGATTTAAGGGGTTGGTCAGCACTAACTCATGCTGTCAAGAGTAAACGTAATGTTATCGTCCAGCTGCTACTCATGAAGGGTGCAACTATAGAAGAAAAGTATCAAACTGGAAGCACGCCGTTGGGGCATGCTACTCAGGATTGGCTTGAGGACCTGCTGCTACTTATGTAGAGTGCAGATATCGAAACAATGGGTGTAGACTATGATAGTAGCAGCTTGCCAGCTAATGGGAAAAAGCAACTCTGATTATTGCCGCAGCAGCCTCCCAGCTCTCACATACAAGTTGATCCAACTATCTACCTCGCGGCTGCTACATATCACGCTTTGTCGCAAATACCTGCTCTTTCACAGCAGTGCCCACTCCTTAGCTCCTCACCATTTACCAGAGGAGCCGAATCTGGCGTCTAAAAGAAGCGAAAGTACCAGAGTTTGATGCGATTCTTTCACGCACAACTCGCCGCTTAGCACAGCCTGCAACAAGCTGTCATTCTTCCACATTTCAAGCGCGCTTGCCTTCCAATTCTCCCAGTCCTCTTCCTCTTGCCCTCGACTCTCTTCTTTGATATCATGACGGCTAGCTAATGCCCGTTTGAGTCCCATGAAAAAGCTAGCAAATGTCTTCCTACTCTCGTGTGATGCTCCACCAGGGCCAAGTGCGAACAACAATCGCTGGACCTTTCGCCCATTCAGCACGCAGTGAGCGAGACCGTCGCGGCCTCTCTCACGAAACGCACGGGCTAAATAAAGCTCTTCTTTCGCGAGCTCATTCGAGCCGTCTTTAAATGCCGCGACTGGCAACATCATGCACGGCGAGGAGAAGGCCACTTCTTTTGAGGCGGTGCTGCACCACTCTCAGTCGATGATGCCTACAATCTCAAAGTCGTCATTTACCAGAATATGGTCGCCCTTATCATCCGCGTGCTTTAGGAAGAACTTCTCGCCACTTTGGCCCAGGGTTGCGGGTTTCTCCCAGGCCCTATCGAGAACGTCGAGTCTAAATCGATGGGCCAGAAATACATCTGTCGCGTTCTCGGCTGTCCCGATTTCTCCAGCTGCGATCATTTGAAGATATATCTCTACGATGGTGCGAAAAGCCACCTGCGAAGAGCGAAATGGTCTCGGTGGCATCTTATCGACGCCGCAATGGAATGTAGAGTGCTGTGCCAGCCCATGAAACCCGTATTGGGGACTCTACAGCAGCTGACCGCGGGGGGCATGGCATCATCTCTCATTGGTACCGCCGTGGTCGTGAGCGATCCAAGCTGATCAAAGGGATGCTTTTCGATCTCGAGCAAGATATCTGCAAATTGTTGCACTATCTTCTCCCTCTGTGTGGTTGACGCGGCTTGTCAGTCCAGAGGAGTGCCATGTAGCTTCTCCATCAAGATATAGCCCACGCCGATCGTATTTGCTGGATCCGACTCGCATGCCCAGTCAAAGATTCGAGGCGAAGGAGCACGAGTGTGGCACTCTAGAAACTTTATGGTTGCGGCCTCGCTCCGCAGCACATAGTCGCGCACCTCAAGCGGAGGTGATATTGGACTGGAAAGCCTGAATCGCGCAAGCCATACCAGACCATCTACGAACACAATCTCCGCATGACAGTTTTGACCGCCCATCATAGCGGCAATTTTTTCCGGCGACAAGTCAATTGTGCATGGCACGTAATTTCCACTGCGCACTTGTGACGCGCGCGCACATAGCTTTGCACCGTCAATCCTCTGGCACAATTCGCCTAGGCGTCGAGCTTCCGCAGCAACATATTGAACGCTATGGTCTTTCCAATTTGTCTGGTATTATTGTCAAAGGCATTTCCTCAGACTAGGGCTGAAGTAAAACAAAGTGAGTACCTCTGGTCTAGGGCATTCATGCCATCGGCCTTGCAAATGCACTCGGCAGAGGTGCTTGTCGCAGAGCAAACAATCTCCAGCTCTTTGGACGGCTGGAAATTGACAAGCCTCTATACTACACGGCCACAGGGAAGGCATATCGCCTGCTTTGAATAAAAGAACTCACAAATGCCTTGCAAGAGAACTGAGATGGATATGATGAATCAACAGAGCTAGAAAGACCATTGAAGCGAAAGTTGAGTGGCGGCCTTATTCGTAGCCTTACAGCCTGCTCGAACGTTGCTGTGTGGAACTTATTCCAAAGCCCGTTCGCAAAGACCCCAAGAATGTCGATGCCTAGGAGCTCGAGTTATTGGAGGAAGGGCTGGGTCACCCGCCCGGTGCAACAGC
Organism: Beauveria varroae; assembly: GCA_030780425.1. NCBI lineage: Eukaryota > Fungi > Ascomycota > Sordariomycetes > Hypocreales > Cordycipitaceae > Beauveria > Beauveria varroae. The sequence goes on from JAPFUP010000108.1 coordinate 164,635, forward strand.
ACGAATCAAGGTACTGAATCCAGGTTTGTAAGCCTGAAGGTGACGTGAAATGCTGGCTGGTCTGAATTGCTCCAGACTTCACCATGATGCGCTCTTCTCCCGATAAAAGACTTCATACGGGGCATTTTCCGACAGAGGCGCTTAAAGTATCAGCAAGACACTCTTATACATTTTCGGGGTATTTATCCAACCTATACGACCAATGAGGAATTTTTGGCTGATGGATTGGCTATGTACGCACGCATGTGCTTCTCACTCTACTGTGGTGCGGGAGTGGCCGACGCGGTACAGACGCAGCCTTGGCCAGAAATGCTCGTGATAGGTGGCGCATTGCACGTCGCTTCTGGACTAAAGGAGACGATGCTCGACGTAGTCGTGGGACGATCTACTATCTCGGCTTTGACGAGAACCGGGATAATCTGGCCCGTCTGCAGACCAAACTTTCTATGATTCAGCACACTCAGCAGGCTAGCAATCTCACCCGAGTGACTAGTGATGCTGATCCAGGCATTGGCATCATTGGTAAAGACGTCGTCAAGCACCACCTTGTTGCGGGCCTTTTGGCCGTCACTCGTCTCGCCCTCGCCCTGCTTGCCGCGCCACAGCTCATCCTCTTCAGTGAAACCGGCTTCAAAGGTAAACTGCGGGGCGATGCTGTGAATATACGTCTTGTTCGAGCGGTGGTCGCAGGTGTGGATGGAAATGGACTCGCGAAACAGCTCCTTGATAACGGGCGCAAAGGGGCACGCGGCGGGCAGGGCGAGGCCGGCAAAGGTGCCCTTGGCGGTCTGGACGCAGCGGGTGAGGGGCGAGCTGTAGTACGACTCAAAGAAGGGCATGCCGTGCTCCTGGAAGCGCGTCTTGTAAAAGGCGCTGGCCTTGGAGGCTTCGGCGAGGCCTTGCGGGGTGAGCTTGGGGTCGGCCCAGGTGGAGGTGCCGTTGCCGTCGAGCTCGGCCCAGTAGCACTGTGAGTTGTAAGTGTGAGGAAGAAGAAGGGGAATTGAGAGGGAGGAAGTCCGTACGTTCCAGGCGGGAGTCCCATAGTAGCTCTCGGCAGCGTTGTGGTAGCCCTGGCCGTGGCGGCCCATGACGAGGACTTTGAATCTCACGCCGCTGTCCTTGTGGCAGTTACTGTTGAGATGAGCGACCCAGCGAGCAAAACGCTGCCACTGTGTCTTGGTGCCATCGCTGTCGTAGCTCTTGTCAGTAGGATACGACCTCTCAATGAGACCGAGGTTATGCTCCGCCTATCTCATGTCAGTCTTACACGGCACAGAGGTGACCCAGGATGGCGCATCGGTAGCTCACATAGTCAAACTTGGGCGCGTCAGTGGCAGGGTCATCTTGAAGGAAATAGCCAGGGACAGAAGAGTATTTGATGGTTTTGCCCTCGGCCTCGGGCCATTTGGCGACAGCGGCCGGGGTCAAGGCGAGTAGGGTGTGGAGGTGGGCAATCTTCATCTCGCCGGGCGCGTCGTCGCTGAGGACGAGTTGATCGGGGCCGCTGGCTAGCGCGGCAAGAGGGTATAAGTAGCTGCATGGCACAAGAAGAGAAAGGAGTCGAGGAAGGCCCAGCATGGTGTGAAAGTGAGAATTTGGTTGAGTTGACTACTTATTACGATGAGTTGCTGTCTGCGCAGCTTATTACTCGTGTTAGTGGCGTCGTTAGTCGCTATTAATCCTCCACAGTGCGGTTGAACGTGTGCTGTAAGTGTGCTGGGATTGGTGGGACATTTTGGAGACGATAGAGGGCGGGTATTGTATAGCCGGTTGAAAAGAATAATTATGCAGGATAGTTATACTGCAGATAAAGGGAAGTTAATTCCAGCCGAATCTTGCTCCACGTGCAACTACTATTCAGATGTCCTTCACCTCGACTTTAAAATGCGAAGCTATAACTGTCCGTTTCCTGTAGCCCCTGCCGCCCGTCACTGCTTGGCTAAAGGCGCGTAAGAGCGAACGACGCGTTACGCTGGTGAGAGTCTGGTCCATCAAAAGCAGCTGCTTTTTTTTTACGTGCAATACTATAGATCATGCCAATGAATCGAGAACATAGTTTGAGCCCAGAGCTCCATCGGTTTTAGAGTAAAGGTTATAGCGCTTGCAGCAGTCAGACCCCACCAGTTCACAGCGGCTGGCAGGCACCGAGCAATCCAAAACACTCGCTGCCGGTACCTACCTAAACCGCCGAAACCCCCCTATGACGTAGATTGAGCCGCTATCATTACAGGCAATCAAGACCCTGACAGACAAGGCCAGAGCGGGGCCGATTTCAACCGCGGGTTGTCTCTCAGGGAGTCGAGACCATCGATTCGCAGACCCTTAGCATGATCACTTCAGAAGCTACATTCCTGTATTTCATCGCTTTATCACATTTGCCATTGTTTTGTGAAATTGAAAACAACTCCAACCTGCGGAATTGACTTGGCGGACAACCACTCTATCGCCGGGCCATCAACTCTTCCAATATTTTACCCCTGGGAGCTTCATAGCTACCCCTCCACACCCTATCCCACCATGAGTGCGCCAAATACCATCCCACCTCCTGGAGAGCCTGCACCTGAGCTCCTCGACGGTCGAATCTGGGTCGATGGCTGCTTTGATTTCTTCCACCACGGTACGTCCTCCCCGTACACGTCTCCTCTCGGTTCACAGCATGCCACCGTGACGGCCGCATCTCTAACCGCACTCGCCGCCCAGGCCACGCCGGCGCCATGGTCCAGGCCCGCCAGCTCGGCCACGAGCTCTACTGCGGCGTCCACTCCGACGAGGACATCATGGCCAACAAGGGTCCGACCGTCATGAACCTCCGCGAGCGCCTCGCCGCCACCGACGCCTGCCGCTGGGTCACCCGCTCCGTCGGCCACGCCCCGTACGTCACTGAGCTGCCCTACATCTCCCACTTTGGCTGCAAGTACGTCGTCCACGGCGACGACATCACCTCAGACAGCGACGGTAACGACTGTTACCGTTTTGTCAAGGAGGCCGGACGCTTCAAGGTCGTCAAGCGCTCCCCCGGCATTTCCACCACCGACCTCGTCGGCCGCATGCTGCTCTGCACCCGCACCCACTTTATCAAGTCCCTGGAGAATGTCCTGGCCGGTACCGAGGGCAGCGGCACAGACGAGGAGCGCATGGCTGCTGCGAAGGCCATGAATGAGAGACTGGCACTGTATGCGACTGATGAGACGGCAAAAGCGCCCGGCGCTGAGATTTGGTTTTGGCGCGCCTCGCTCGAGGCCAAATCCGAGGAGACGGCCCGCGAAAAGGGGCAGTTTAACCGATTTCTCGAGGGGCCTGGTCCTCAGCCTGGCCAGCGCATCGTCTATGTCGACGGTGGTTACGATTTGTTTTCGAGCGGTCATATCGAGTTCCTGCGCAACGTTCTACTAGAAGAGGACAAACTCGCCAAGGAGACGGACTGGTTCACTGAAGCGGCTGCCACCAAGCGCAAGCAAGCCACTGGCAAAGACTATGGTCCGGCATATGTCGTTGTCGGCGTCCATGATGATAATGTCATCAACTCGTGGAAGGGCGTCAACTATCCCATCATGAATATCTACGAGCGCGGGCTATGCGTTTTACAATGCAAAGTAGGCTACCCCCCTCTCCCCCGCAGCGGTACTTTCGCATGCTAACAATCCCAGTACATCAACGCCGTCGTTTTCGGCGCTCCTTTTACTCCCACAGAGCCCTACCTCACCAATCTGCCCTGGGGCACGCCCAACGCCGTCTACCACGGCCCGACCAAATTTATGCCGCTCACCTACGACCCCTACACGGCGCCTAAGGCACTCGGCATCTACCGCCAAGTCGGGGCGCACGAGTTTGCCGACGTCAACGCCGGCCAAATCGTGGAACGCATCATGAAGAGCCGCGAAATGTACGAGGCGCGCCAGCGGGCTAAGGGCGTCAAGGCCGCGGGCGAGGCGGCGGCCCGCGAGCGCGAGATTCTCGAAGAGGAGCAGAAGAAGAAGCAAGCGGAGCGAGAAGCTGCGGCAAAGCAGTGAATCCGGTTATAGTGAGGTTGATTTTCTCTTCTCTTCTGTTAGATTTCAAAAGTTTTCTTTCGCATAGCATTTTAATACATCAATATATTTACAGTCACAGAATGCGGCCATGATGAGAAGTTTCACAGTATATTGAGTTTGATTCGCAAACAACACAGCTTGTGTGCATCGCAAATTTGAATTATAATCAAAGGCTAAGTCAGAGTCATGCCAATTTTGGGCAGATATGAATGGGTGGATTGGGCCAAGAACCCGGCTAAAGAGATCAGTTTTTGGTTTTTGTTTTCTAACGTCGTCAATTCGTAGTCGCAATGGAACGCTTCCCGCGCCTCTTCCCACTTTCCGACGAAGGGCTCAGTCGGTGCCGCCCGAGGCGACGAGCGCGTCGGCCGTGGGCGGGGTGCTGTCTACCTGGATGCCGCCACGCTTGGGGTGGAAGCTGTCGTGGAACGGCAGGCACCAGCCACCCTCGTGCTCGGGGGTGCCGACCCAGGTGCGCAGCAGGTGGCGCGGGGGTTTGGGCGGCAGGGCGTCGACAAAGGCAGTGCGGGAGTGAAAGGTCTGGCAGCACGAGACGAACTGCATGTCGCCGACGTCACAGGCGTACTCGAAGCCGTGGCGCGCGCATGTCGCCTCGAGAATGTCCATGGCCTCGATCTGCGCGGGGGAGAGGGCGGGGATGAGGCCAGCGTCACTGTAGCGAGTGAGGGACTTGACAAAGTAGGGGTCCCATCTGGCAAAGAAGAGTTAGTGTCGGATGTAAGAGGTAACGTTGAGTGAGCGAGGCAACACAAAGAGGGGAAGCTTACTTGACATAGATGCGCTCTTGACCACCGGGCTCGAGGTAAAAGACGGGGACCTTGATCCACGGTTCCTGGCCGGCTGTGATTTCACCTTTGCGGTCAAAGTACCAGATGGGCGAGGCCAGCAGCCTGGCCACGTCGGGACGCTCCTTGATGAGGGTGTTCCAGACGGTGTGCGCCGACGCGCAGCCCGACAAGCCGCCCGTCTCACCCGGGGCGCAGAATAAGAGACCGACAATGTCGGCCTCGTCGGTGTGGAAGAGCTGACTATTATGAAGTATGTTAGACTTTTTTGGACGTCTTTTGGAAAGATGGGGAAAGGCGTACGCGGCATTGGTCGCGGCAATCTTGACCTTGTCGAGTGAGTTCTTGTAGTCGGCGTCGAGGTTGGTGACGTGTCCGAGGACCTGGCCGAGCTTGTTCTGGGACAGCAGGTAGCCAAGGTGCGCCGAGATGCCCATCATGGCGATGGCGGCCTTTTGGCGGCCCCATTCGTTGACTGGCAGGCCGCGGAAGAGGACGAAGCCTCGACCGTTGAGGATGTCGTGGCGGACGGCCTGTAGCGTCCGCGTCACATTGGGGATGTGAAAGTTGTGCTGGTGTTGCGTTGCACGTCAGCATATGCTGTGGCGAGATGTTTTCGAGAAGAGCAAAGAAGCATACCTTGTTGATGTTTATGAGGGGGATGCCGGAAACGGTAAAGGCGTTGACGGCCTGGAGCAGCTCGTTGAGCTCGCTCTCTGTCCAGTGGTGCGCCCACTCGTCCTGGCGGGTGGCAATCTCGCGGCCCTCCCAGACGGTCGGGCCGGTGATTTCGGTGGGAAAGTCCTCAAAGGGGCGGATCTGGCTCTCGATGGGCGGGTGCTGGCCACTGGTGCGCAGGCCGTCGGGGAAGGCCTTGCGGTCGATGGGCTGGTGGTAGGGCAGACCGCGAGGGAGGCCGCGGAGGCCGGGAGCAACGTCGAGCGTGGCGGCCATGGTTTTTATTATTGGGATGTGAAGAGGGAAATCAAAATAGTATAGTGTCTGCAGGGGTATATTAAGAAGAAGAAGAAGAAGGAGAAGTTATTATGTGAGGGCATCTACAGATGGTCGGGAGTCGTGGGGGTGGGAAGCGATCCGGTTGTATATATACCTCCCACGAGCGAGCCCGCATCAGATCGGCATTACGTCGCTATGCGCAGTCCATGCTGTTTCAATTATTCTCAGTCCGGCCTCGGAATCCAACAATCACATAAAAGGAGGCGGCATGCCCACTCTGTTTCTCCTCAAATACATGTAAGCTTTGCAACTTTTGGCGTCCAGGATTGTTGGCCGCTAGGATCCACGGCTCCAATGACACGACAGGCAAAAAAAAAAAACAAGTACAATTTGTATGGGTGGAATATGGCCAAGATACCTTGTTTGAGAGAGGGCGCCTCGGAAAGCCGGTGCGCTGGTTTTGGAGGGCAGAGCGCAGGTGTGCTTGGGCGGAGCGTTGGCGTGCTCGCGCTCGGAATGACACCATCTCTCGTGATGTCCTAGACTCAGGCTGATAAAAGGCCGGTGGTCGGTGGCCCGATAGCCGGGTCTTGGGGGTAAATTTACGAATGCATTACGATTGCATGAGACTAATTAGTCGAGATTTGTTTTACAAAAGCAGTAGCAATTTTTATCGATTTATCGATTTATCGTTGGGGGTTGCTGCTGGGGAGTTTTACAAGCTGATGTTGTTGATGCCGCGAGTCGTCTTGCACGCTGGAGCCATGTCTGGCTAATAAAAACCGTAAATCGCTAGCCACCCCCTGCACGATCGCTCCGGACTCCGAGGGCTGTTTTCTCCCCCAGACTCGAACTTGCCTTTTGACTTGATCTCCCTCGTCTGCGTTTCCAAGTTACGCAAAGAGAGCCCGGCAACAATTCAAGCAGGATTGTTGCATTTCCGATTTCCCCGCCACTTTCTTTGTTCGGAACAGAGGGCGGATGTCGGAGTACCTGGAACCTAATCAGGTTCTGCGTCGTTGATAACGGGAACGCGCTGACGGCTCGCGTTGCAGTTTTGGCGTCCAGGGTCTGCTTGAATAGTCTGCTTCTTGGCGGAGAGAGAGGGTGTGGTGCCCGGTAGGCTGCCTCTGGCTTCTGAAAATGCAGTGGCCGACAAATACTGAATACTCACTGATTATGTTGCTTTGAAAAGGGCTCATTCGGTGCATATGAGAGTTGCAGAGAGTGAGTTTGGGGGGAAAAAGTCTTTGAGCTCGGTGATGCTTTGGACGACAGACTGGTGATGGAGGGGCTTGGTGGTGGTGGCAAACGATGACTTGGGATCTGCGGTTGAGCGCACCACTTTTTTATAGCACCTGCAGCATGGCAGAAATTTTTCCTTTAATAGAACCCAATGATTCTATGCTTTGGTGGCTGGCAAAGACGTATCTGGCATGAGCCGGCATCGTATGGTCGCCAGTCCGACGCGGCTGCATAGCGTGGCAAATGAACATGCACAAGTGTCAGTGGTGAGTACCCGTCGTGCCCGTGTCGGAAAGCAACGACAGCCTGCTTGCTGGACCGATAAGCTGGGGTAGTATACCAGGCAAAGAGGCTATTCTCGGCCGCCGATGTATTTCTGTCCTTACCAAGTAGTACTTCAAGTATCACAAGTAGATGCATTACCCCACACGGAAGACGGCAAGTTGCAGTGCTACATGAAAGAACCCCTCACCGGGATGAAACTTTGCTCGCAGGGCTCGTTATAATCCTTGCACTCTCATTCGGAATTTTGTTAACTTATCAGACATCGAGGCAAAGCTTGTGCCGTGTCTCGTTTTGACCTCTTCCGCGTCTCCAAGTGTCCGCGGGCATGGCAGCATGCAACACTGCGTCTTGTGCCCAGCCGGCTCCAAAGTACCAGTTGGCTGCACCGAATTGACAAGTTGATAAAGCAGGTATTGTTGCCATGTTGCGGGCCAGGATCTGCATTAGCTTTAGCAGCGCACGCAAGCCGGCGTTCTGTTTTGCACAACTTAGCCAACACCAAAACACGTGCAACCTTTCCCACCGTATCCTCCCACAACGAGAACCAAACGAAGCATAGTAACCACCACAGCGATTTCATACGAGTCAAGTCCCTCGCATAAAGCCTTTTAGACCAGAACAAAAAAAAAAAAAAAAAGGTTGAGTCTCTAAAAAATTCATCGCGAAAATCGGATGTGCAGGGTAGGCTGCCATTCGGCCGTAGCCGCCTCTACCGCTTTACCCTTTTGGGACTTGGCAGCTTCGCTCCCGAAATTCCTTTCCGCATCCGCTGCACGCGACCCAGGCTCAATCATCATCGGCGTCCTCGATCCGGCACCAGGTCTGCCACCAAGCCACAGACAATACCGAGCGCCCAATTGACTCTTAAACACTTCAAACAACTCATCGGATCACCTCGTCACAGAGGCAGCCATGGACAAGATCGCCCGGCGTGTAGCGCAGGCCCAGCGCTCGGCCAGTCGCAGAAGCCAACGAGTGGCGAGGCGGCAAAAGATTCAAGCCTACTATCGTGCCGACAAGGCGGTGACCGACGCCAATCGGGAAATCATAAACAACATCAAGGATGCCAAACAGGCCATGAAGGAGGACTGGGAGCTCGGCCCCCTGGCTCCCAAGCGCGATCTGGGCTTCAACAAGTACGGCGTCGTCACGTCCGCAGTCCGCCAAGACTGGAGCAACTATGGCCAGATCAAGTTTCGGCAGAAGCTCGCCGAACAACGCTGCGCTTGGGCCGGCGGCGCTCACATGCTGAATTTGGTCCCGGGCGATAGGGTCGTCATCTTGGAAGGCCACGACAAGGGCAAGATTGACACCATCAAGACGATTCAGCCCGAGTCTGGCTCCCTCACCCTAGAAAATCACAACCGAGTACGTTGTCGCCAGTCGATAAACAAAGCTCTGCAGCTGTGCTAACCAAAGTTCTTCCCCAGGCCATGGTCGAGAGCATGCTCGGTCAACCACCCCGCTCACAGCCAATGCCCCTTTCCATCGACTCGGTACGACTCGTATACCCTCTGCCCGACCCCGTCACGGGCGTCACCAAAGACACCATCATCCGCCAGCTCCGGGCCGTCCCACCGCGAATGGAGTCGCCCAACATGACGATGGAGCGCTGGCGCTACGGCAACAAATGGGACCGCATCGTGCCCAGCCTCAACCGCATCATCCCCTGGCCCGAGACGCCCGCGCCCGAGTTTGCGCTGACGCCCAGCGACACGACCCGCGACCAGGTCGAGGAGCGAACTTTCTACTACAGCCTCGCCACGCCGCCCATGCCCGACGGTGTCATTGACGAGCTGCGCAACAAGTACTCCAAGTTCCGCACCAGGCACGAGAATTGGTACATTGCGCAGAAGGAGGCCGAGGACGCGAACAGCAAGGCGTCCAAGGACGACGCGACGCGCCTCATGCAGACGCCGCTGGAAGAGTTCAACGAGATGCAGCGCGCGATCCGGGACGCCGCTGGCGAGCCGGAGCTGTCCGAGGACATGCTGGCCAAGATTGGCGAGGTCATGGCCAAGAGCAAGGCTGAGGCGCTGGAGAGGGCTGGCGTATCAGAGGTTGAGTCGAAGCAGTAGAGCGCTTCTGTGTATTGTTGAGATGAGAGCATTGCTGGACATTAAAGCTGTTTGGGTGCAAGGCTCGTCTGCCGAGACGCGGATGGGCTGGGCACGTGTACTACTCCATCCAGGACTTGTATATTACTATTCGCAAATAGACGATTGTCAAATACGTTTCATGCGCATATCATGACCGCTTCATGTATAATTGTGTCTACATTCCCCTTTTTAGCCGGTGTAACTTTTGCTGACCCTGACCCTTTAGTTTCTTTCAAGGCCTGCGTCTTGATTAAACTTGTCTGCTTCAACTCGGATTGGCTTGGCCGTTTCAACTTGAATTGTGCGAAGTTGTGTGACAGCCTCTATTCACTCCTGCTAGTCATCTCCCATCATTGCAATGTATACAACCGGCCTCTGGAATTGTCACAATCTATTCTTCTTACTATATTTAGCAGCGGAAGGACCTAGCGTAGACGGCAATCTCGGAACATTGTTCAACTCCCACAATCTGGATTACAAAGAATGTATAATCAAGCGCCGAGGCCACGCTACTTGCTTAGCAATACAGCCACCACATTGGCCGGACCCTGAAATGTCTTAAAATCGGCAATGAAACAGACTCCGTCCGATCTAGGTCACATTCTTTGCCCTTGCATTTCGAGATCTGGGCATGTTGGTCTCTCGCTTTCACGGATTCGCATCACTAATCGCTCGGCGCGCCCACCGCCACCTGTACCCTTTAAACATGGCGGCATCTGCTGCCGCCAATCACCACAAGTCGGATTTGCATCATACGAAACCACTACATTCACAGCAAGCAGTAATGGCATCAGCGCAGCCCCAACCAGCCGGCGCTACAGACTCTGTCAGCAAGACAGAGGAGCCCAAGCCGGCACCCAAGTTGTCGGACCACGATTTTAAAATATACAATCGACTAGCTGTGCGCATGGATGTCTTTGTACGTTGACCACCATCCCCTTCCCCGCCATCCACCTTGCCACCCCTCCCTCCCTTTTCAACCTCTCACCACCACCACCACCAGCACGAAAACTTTCGCCGCACCTGGAACCTCCTCTGGGCCTACGCCACGACTGGCCAGCGCCCGCAGGGTCTCACCCCGAAGCAGCTCGCGCGCGCCGGCCTCGACTTTGCCGACCACCTGACGATGCACCACGACATTGAGGAGCGGCACGTCTTCCCCGAGCTCGCGCGGCGCATGCCGGAATTCAACCCCCGTCGCGGCGGCGAGCTCGTGGCGCAGCACAGGACCATCCATGCGGGGCTCGACGGGCTGCGGGCGTACCTTGAAGCTGTGCGGCGCGGGGACGAGGCGCTGACGGCGGGCGCGCTGCGGGAGAGGATGGAGGCGTGGGGCGGCGTGCTGTGGGCGCATCTGGACGATGAGGTGAGGTCGCTGGGAGGGCAGAATATGGCGAGGTACTGGACAAAGGAGGAGGTGATGAGGATGCGCTGGTGAGGTGTGGTGGCTGGAGTACGTGGATTGCAAGAAATGCTGTTTTATAAGATTCAATCTGAGACTATATGAGTCGAATATATATATCAGACGTAGGGCTTCGTGGGCCCTCTTGTAGCTAGCTAGATAAAATGAAAGGACAAAGAAAAAAAAGGCTCATGGTCGAAGTTCGCCGTGAAACCAAACAATGCTTTTATAATGCCATAGATTCATTCATTCCATTCCCGGCTCGTCCCCGCCTTCGTCCTGCACGTCACCACATCTTGCATCTATATATACGCCATCACTTCCCCCTCCTCCATCTCCCCCCCCTCCCTCCCTCCTCATCCATCTACGCCGTGCGGCGCCATAGATCCCTCATGCCGCCCGTCGCCGGGTACAGCGCAAACAGCGCGACCAGCACGTCCGGCAGCAAGCCGCCCGGCGTGCCCCAGTGCATCGTGAGCGGCGCCCACGCCGCATTTCTGTAAAATGCCGTGCGCCAGTCCTCCTGCCACCTCTTCTCCTCCTCCGCCGCCGTCGTCTTTACGCCGCCAGACGCCGACAACCGCCGCGCGCGCTCGGTCAAGTGCTTGACGACTTCCATGGCGACGTACGCGCCCCAGAAGCGCACACTCAAGATGGCAAGACGGCCCTGGTTCAGCGGCTTGATGGGCAGAATCTTCTTGCTGCCGAGGTACGCCGCGTTCTCACAGACCTGGAACACGACCAGGCACAGCGTCTGCGCCCACGCCACCAGCGCCGCAAACGTCTTCTCTGCCGACTCGTCGCTCAGCGAATCAGTCTGCTTCTGCTTCTGCTTCTGCTGCTTGCGCGCTGCGATGAGCCCCTTGACGGCCGAGTACAGCCCCAGCAGGCCCCAGAGGCGGCCCATGGTCCGCATCTCCGACACCATGCCCGAGTATGCCTGCAGCCGAGCCGCGAGGTCCAGCACAAAGGCGATGGACCTCGGCATAGTCGCCGGCTTGAGCACGACCGACGTTGACGGCGGCAGCGAAAACAGCGCCGCGACGAGCTGCCGCGCCGAGGACCGCAGCGCGGCGCGCCCGCCAATGTCGAGCAGGTTGCCGGCGAGGCGCGTTGCGTAGCACGCAAACATGAGGACCGTGTCGGCGCCCGCGCGCGTCTGCATGCAGCGCTGGAGGTGCGCGATAAAGGCGTCGGTGCGGGCGAGCGCCGAGGGGGAGGAGGAGGAGGAGGAGGCGCCGTCGGCGCGCCGAGGCCGAGGTGTGGATGCGGCATCGGAGGGGGTGGCAGCGGTAACGGCGGCTTTTTCGCTGGGCGTGGTTGAGGGCAGGACGGCGAGAGGCTCGACGGGCGCGAGCGTCTCGCTGGCTGATTCGGACATGGCTGCGTTGGGCGTGTGTGTGCGTGCGTGTGTTGTGGTGGTTGATGTTGTGTGTAAAGGAGGGAAAGCTGATCGGTTGGACTGTGTGGTGCGATGGATGGGGTAGGCAGCGGCGTTATTCGGCCAAGATACGGAGGAACCCAAGAATGTAATATCCCTCGCGAAACCGAAATTGCTTCGTATCCTTCTTGTTATTCAAAGACTTGCGAGCCTTGGAATTGAGTCTTGAAAGAAAACCTGTGTAAATATGAATGGTTTAAAAAAAAGGCGCTACCCCTGGGGAAGCAAGCCGTCGGTCGGTTGCGCAGTTGAGTGATCAAGACACGGCCGAGCGAGAAGCCTCGGCAGAAACTCCCTAGTTGAGCTTCTTAATTATTTTTAGCGAACTTTTTGCCCAGACAGAGTGCCCCAGTGGTTA